>PVIJ01017146.1:0-30427 GCA_004024925.1 Scalopus aquaticus
GCCATACAGCTTTCCATAGTGGTTGGACCAGTTCACATTCCCACCAGCAGTGTAGAAGAGTTCCTTTTTCTCCACATCCTTTCCAGCATTTGTTGTTGCCTGTATTTTTAATGTGTGCCATCCTCTCAGGTGTGAGGTGGTATCTCATGGTGGTTTTGATTTGCATTTCCTTGATTATAAGTGATGTTGAGCATTTTTTTATGTATCTGTTGGCCATTTGCTTTTCTTCTTTGGCGAAGTGCCTTTTGAGCTCTTCTGCCCATTTTTTGACTGGGTTATTGGCTTTGTTTTTGTTGAGTTGTGTGAGTTCCTTATAAATTTTTGTTATCAGTCCTTTATCAGATGTATTGTGTGCAAAAATCTTTTCCCATTGGTAGGGTGTCTGTTAGTTTTGGTTAATGTCTCTTTTGCTGTACAGAAGCTTTTTATTTTGATGTAATCCCATCTGTTTATCTTGTCTTTCACTTCCTTCGCTTTGAGGGATGAAAACACAGAGATTTAAACTCATTTTAAAAGTGTAATGTTATTAAGATCTATTTGTCAAGGTAGAAAGATGAAGCATGTTTTATCTGATAGTCAACTCAATTTTTAACTTTTAAGTACCTGAACATGAGACATTTGAGCCCTCTTTAGCATTTTTGCCCTGGGCCCTGCAAATGTTAAGGGCAGGTATGAAGTAATCCAAGGTTTTATTTTAAACACTGAGGACCTCAGTATTTCTGAAGGCCTACTGATTTATTACTTTTCTCCCGGGACTCTTTCAGACTATTAGGGCCTAAAACTATTAACAGTGCTGTCTCCTTCTAAGGCATGTTATTTTTCACTTTATTCTCAAATTAAAGCTTTTGCTGTTTTGAGTGAGACGGCTCTTGGTCTTAAAACATATTCCACAGTGCAACCAGGAGATTCAATGCCTCTGTTCATAAGACATTGTAATGATGAATTCCCCCAAACCAAAATTAACATATTTGAGAAAATTATTTAGTCAGTATAAACACTTCCATGAATTTATACAGTATAGGTCTTACTGTATTTAATATAAATTTCCTAGTAGACCTGCAAAAGACAAGTAATAGTAACATATGTTGTAATACCTTGCTTTCCTAGAGGACAAAAGAGACTGGGAGACAGATGAGTTACCTAAGCCACACACTGATTAGTAGCTATCGAGAAGGACCCTGAATCCCTACCTTTCTGTTCAGAATTCTTTTTTGGTCTTAATGAAAGCGCCACAGAGAGAAAGGAATGTGTACCTGGAAATATCAAACTACCTATAAGTGCTATTAAGCTATGACTGAAGAGAGCATTTTAAAATGTTCTTACAATATTTGTACAGTCATCATCAGGATTGGAATCACTGTCAAAAGTAACACTTCATGACTGTAAACAAGGTCAAAATCAAAAGCAAAGTTTAGGGACGTTGCCACACTCACACTTATTACACCCAATGATGCATGAGAACTTTCAACTCATACTTCTCTGTTTCAATTTAATATTCTTTGGGTTTTTCCCCATTCTAAGTAACAGTTATATGTATCTTTTACTATATATTCTTTGTAGCGTATGCCAAAAATATTTTCTGTGATTAAAATTTTTTGCCAAAATTGCTTCTAATTTTAATATTCCAGAGCATCTTTTGCATTTTGGGTTACAAAGGGTAAAGCAGTGTCTCCATTCCTTCATCAAAAATGTATTGAGCGCATACTCCATGGAAGGCACTGGCCTGAGCACTGGGAACAGATGAACATAACATGGTCTCATTTTCCTCAACATAAGGTCATAAACCTTGGTCGGGTGTTATTTAAGAATACATTTATGACACCTGTGCTTCTACTTACAGATATCCATCCCAAAGTAAAAATCAAGCACTGCTTAATTTTAAGATTTACTATAAAACTATAATAATTAAGACAGTGTTGTATTGGCAAAGGAATAGACATGTAGATCAATGGAACAGATTATCTGTGTCAGGAGTACAGTCCTATGTGTTTTCTATGTGTTAGCTAGAATAGTCTGCATTCCATTAACAGTGTGCAATGTTATGTGGGCACAACTTTTCGTCTTAGCAGCCACTTATAGTCTGTAACCGAGAAAGATTTATTTCCTCAGAAAGTTCAAGAAATCAATAAGCAGCTCATTTGAGAATGACATTTAGCTATCTAAATGTATATGACTATAAAAATTCTGAAATGTGACCAGGACTGATTAAGCATCAAGAAGGAGATGTGACCTTTCTTTATGAGTTGGGCAATGCAGAAGGTGGAGCAGGTGCCGAAGTCCTAAAGCTCTGATTCAGCAGTTGTGCCTGCTCTGTGAGCTTAACCAGTCCCAGCTCTATGAGCTTAACCAGTACCTCAGATGACAGAGGCTATTGCAGATGACAATTTGACACACTTTAAACTATATTTAGGGTTGGCTATGTTTCCCCAGTAACCAGGGTCATTACCCAGATTTGGAGGCTCACCATTTAGCCATTTGTGAATGGTTAATCTGTATTTCCCAGCTACTCTCAGAAGAAGTCAAGGCAACCAGACCTTTTGTGGGGAAAGAGAGGATGAGACTAGAATACCTCCCTTCCCCACCTCCCCACCTCATCAGGCCTTGATGAGACACATGATCCAAAATCTCTTTTAAAGGGAGATTCCGGGTAGAACCAGAATACACAAAGAACTCTTACATAGAAAAATATTGGCTGGCAGGTGTGGGTGTGCAAGAAATGTGAAGAGTTGGTCAAAGGCTACATCCAAATATAAGATTATTAGGTTTTGTGGAACTAATATATAGCATGATAGCTATTTTTAATAATATATGACATGACTATATTATATATTTAAAGTTGCTAAGAGAGTAGATCTTAAATGTTATCATTGTGAAAATTAATAAACAGAGTCCTCATTTCAGTGAAATTGGGAGGCTAGAAGAGAGTTCTCATGCACGCACACTCAGCATACAGAATCAACTAGAAGAGAATGCCCTGCATGTTCGATGGGAAGTGATGTTGCTTGACCAGCCTAGTGGGAGGAACTGCTCCTTGCCCAGAATTCAATTAATGAACATCCTAACCCAACAAATGAAAGGCCACTACACTTCAAACTACTGGTTTCCTCCAATCGACTCTTCATGTATAACAGCCCCTCTCAACATTCTTTAAGAATGGTTTTCTCTTTTGTTCTAAAGAAGAGTGCACCATGTTTTTAACCATAAGACTGCTTGTCCTAAATTGTTGTTTGTTGTTCTTTGCTGATATACTCATTCTGCTGCTGTAGTGGCTGCTTATCTGTTGAAGTCAACATCACCACCTAAAAGAAGTGAAAAATTATGTGAGATGATGGAGGTATTGACTAAGTCTATTGTAGTAGTCACTTTGCAATTTATACATGTGTCAGTTCATCACATTATACATCTTAAACTTATGCAACGTTTGTTACTTATACCTCAATAAAGGTAGAAAAAAATCACTTTTTAAAAATTCAGGAGATTCTCCTTCAGAATGAGCAAAAGACTGGAGACCGGTGATCAGATTAAAAAAAATTTAGAAGAGAGACATTTTCAGTGCAATGCAGATGTGCAGGCCAGAGGTTGAGAAGTCACTTGACTAGCCAGCTTCCCTTACAATGCAGGCATTAACTACATCACCCTTATCTGAAGCTTAGGTATTATCCCCAAACCTATACTAATGTTTTCTTAATTATAGCAATAATTTGCCTTCAGAACCAACATGCTTGGGAAACCAAAATAAAGAAATAACATTGGCCTGAAGGAAAAGTGACAAGAGGTGATCTGCAAAAAATGCAGCAAGAGTTGAGAGCAAGAATGCAGAACAAAAGAAAAAGCAAAGATCATAGGCAACATCCAGAAGGGACCTGTGGGACCAGTACACACTCAGAGGCCTGATGAAGGTTAGACAGTCAATATTCTCTGTGGGTTAGGAAATTAAAGACTAGAGAACTCAGGCCATCAAGTTGATACTGAGGAACACACACACAGCAGATTTCTGTCTATGGAGTGGATTTCTGGAAAAGCTCATGGTCCAGAACATAATGCATGCCCACAAGTGGAGCCCCTGCCAATTTAGAGTGTTGGCTCTCCATCTAGGCGCCCCCTCTCCCATGACATCCAGGACCTACATCCAGAGGATGTATGACCAATCAGTATCTCCAAATCTGGCTCATAATCCTTGCCTATTGGTGGTATTTGTTGGTGAAAGGTTAAGTCCCAAATGTTGCAGGGGACATGATGTGAAGCATGCCACCACAGAAACTTTCTGGGCAGGCTGGGGCTGGGTAGAAACTTTCATTTGTTTTGGTTGGAGGAAAATATGGCATGTAGCAGATTTCCCTAGCACCTGGAGCATGAAACTCACTAGCGTCCAGGACTGTAATAATGACTTCAAAGTACAGCTGGGGAGACCCTGTAAAATAGGATGCTGGCTTTGTTCACCAAAGTATTCCTAGTGCCAACCACAGTCTCTTGCCCTTGGTAGGAAGTAATAATAATCATATGTGCATGAGACAGGGAAGAGGACTTGATCCCAGCTGAAAACTAAGGGACCTCATTAAAATCTAACATTTGTTGGGTAGAAAGCACTGAAAAGAAAGCCACTGAGTCAGAATCCAGCTCCACCTCAATCAGAGACATGAGTATTTCAAGACTGTTCCTTTGCCATGATACACTCAATGTTGTATTGGTTTGTTTTTAATCCCCCTATTTCCAGATATTATTTTGTCATTTAATGGTCCATAAAAATTCCTTTCACACACACACACACACACACACACACACACACACACACACAGGGATCAAAAAAACAAGGTGTAAAGAGTCTTGTGTGTCCCACAAGGGGCAACAATCAACAATACTTCCCCTTTTAATGCTGGATAAGTACAAGCTATGGGACTTGATCTCTAAGTCCCACACCTTGAGGTCAAGTGTGACAGAATGTGTACCTCAGGTCCCAAGTGTGATAAGCCAAGAGGATTTGTCCTGTTTTGCACATGAATGGGACCATGAAGGATGTTGAGAAATTCTTTTAAATAATAGTGAAGGGACTAAGTCAAGCTGACATCAAAAGTCAAACTCATATTCACCTGCAAACGAGTCTGTCAGCTGTGGGATCGTGTGTAGTTACCTGCTCTAAAACTTCTCCCTTCTCAGTCACAAGACCTATATTTCAATAATTAAGTGTTGTACATAGAACATTAGTAAGTCTTCAAGATTTATATGATTACACTTTTGGAAGCAATTGACACTGTTAATTGCTGTTAATCAATGAAAATTGATAACACACCCTCACACCCAGTTACTCTAAAAATGTGTGTGTAGACTTATTGATTATGGCCACAGCTCCCCCAAACACCACTCCCTAAAAAACAAGTTAATGCCTACCCATGGCAGAGATGAGTAAGCTGTGACTGATGCATAATATGAGAAATGTGGATCTTGCAGTGAGGGGCTGGGGACAGGTTGGGTGTTTAGGGTTTTCTCTCAGGGTTGTAATGACTGATCACCCGTTCCAAAGACTCAGTACTTGCTTCCTTGCTGAGCCCACCCTGCTCTGAGCTCTAGGATGTCTCTCTTGTGTCCCCTGCTCACTGTCCTCACATCAGAGGACCTCAGGATCCTCATACTTTTCTTATCCACATAATCTGCCCACATATTCTATCCTGGTCTGAATCTACCGCACACCTCACCCATCAGACTTTTCTTCTAAAGCCCTTTCTAATTTGGCGCTCACCATTTCCACCACCATTTCTCACCAGAACCCTGGCAACAACCTCCTAACTGTTCTCCTGAGTCCACTCTGACCCCAACATCCTATTCTCCACACTAGAATTGGTGGGGACATTGTCAAACACAAATTACTGTGTCATTCTTGAAACTGCTGATGGCCTCCATCACACTTGGAGAGAAGTTGACACTGACTCATGGAGGGGACGCCTCTGGGTGTCTCATGTTCCTTTTTGTTCTCAGTTATGATGTTATGGACACACTGGCCTTTGTTCGTCTCTTAGTCACCCCAACTTCATAACCTTACAGGAACTTATGCAGAAGTTTCTGTGTTAAATGCTCACCGCCAGATCTCTCCATAGCTGTTTCTTCATTGTCATTCAGATCTTAACTAAATTGTCTGCTTTTCAGAGAGGTCATCTCAAAATCAGGTAAAACCACCCTCACAAAGCCTCTACCTTTCTCATGGTAATTATCAGCACCCTATATGATCTTGTTTCTTTACTTAAATGTGTATTCCCCTTCATCAGCAAAATATAAGTTTGAATGGTCAGGACTTTGGCTTGTGTGAAAACAATGTTCAGCTCACAATAGGGAATAGAGAAAGATAAAAAAAAGTAACACACCAAATTGTTCACATTGCTTTCCTTGATCATGGCAAAAGCAGGGTAGATGGGGAAAAAATAAGGCTGTAAAATAAAGAGGAAGTTGTCCATGACAAGAATACATGCATAGTAATAAATGTTTTGCACATATATATAAAACCTAGCAGGTGCATTTGTATGTGTATGTGTTTTATTAAAGAAACAATTCATTATGACCTTGTTAAAGACAATAAATATGACTTTATTCAAAGTGGACTGCTACCACAAGGAAAAATGGGGATTTTTAGGGAAGGAGAAAATTGTTATATAAACAATAACTAAGAGGGAAAAACATCAGGAGTAAAAGGGAATTCTGGTTAAATTGACCTAACAGAGTTCTAGCTGAAGACAAGCCAGGGAAATCAGGTTAAAGCCTCAAAACCACCAGGAAAGGTCAGACCACACGCTTCAAGACTTAGCATCTTTGTCAACTAGGTAGCAGCATGCTTAAAGTACATAGGACTCTATAAGTGAGTGTCTGTGGGCATACACGTGTGGACCCTGCTGGGGCTAGGAACTGAGAGTGTCCATAAGGAAGGCAAAGAATGCCAAAAACAAGTCACTAGGACAACCTGGCCCCAGTTGCCAGGCAGCAGCATCCTCCACATCCCATGAAGCAAGATCACCCCAAGTTATAGTTGAAGACAAAGTGTGAGAGCTGGATGCCCCGGAGGCATGACTGAGTACTTAACCCTTTCCACCGTGCAAGTCTGTGGCTGCCTGGGAAGACCATACTTGCAAGCAGAAAAGTCCCAGGATAAAGATGTATGAATCCTCATATATTTTTTTTAAAGTAGACATGTCTAGAAAACCAGCCTTCCCAGTATGCCTTGGCTGCCCTGCTTTTAAAACTGAATGTCCCATGTCTTGGGAAACCCTCAGTCCCAATCAAACCAGGTGAGTTGGTCATCTAACTAGAGGTTGTGAGATAGGAGGTAGGTTAGCATCACCTTCTCTTTCCTGTTACACTGACATCATGAGCTGCCTTTAAATAAACATAATTTGGTTTCTACAAGAAAGTTAGACATTGAGTTAACAGGTTTGTTCATATTTGGTAATTAATTGGGTGATATACAGTAGATATGTGTTTTTTATTTCCACTATACAATGATACCAAATATCACAAAGACTATTACATTTATTATTTGTAGATCACTACGTAGTAAAATACTTTATATTTTTTTGAAGACTTTTGTACAAAAATTTCTACTCTCCACATAATTTGTAAAACCTTATTCTAAAAGTCCAGTGCTGAAAATTCTTGGGGTTGGGGGTGGTAGGAGGCAGTATCTTTTGGCTGTTATATTTCTTACATCAATGAAAATCTATCACTCTAAAAAACTGATAAAATTTGTGATAATTTCCATGGTCATTTAGTATTTTATTATCCATAATCTTTCAACACATCTATTTGATTGAAGTATAGTTATAAATCAATGGCGTACACATCTGCCTGCTTTGGTAATTTACATTGTATCTTCCTCTGAGTTTATCTTCTGTTTATGGATTTCAATAGGGCCGATGTTTCCCAAATTGCAGTATAAGAAACCCTTGCTTTCCACACAAGGTACAATTGGCCATTGGTCTTAACTCATGTCTTGGCAGGTGCATGTCTATGAAAATAAAACTAAACCTGCAATTGTACTTTCACTGAAGGCTTACTAACAGCAAATACATCATTACCTGATAAGCAATATCTTAAAGGCAAAATGCTAATGGCCATGCTTCCTGTCATTGTCTTTGAGATAGTGGAAAACAGTTCATCCTTGTTCAATAATGAGGTCATGGTGTCCCATGAAGATGATGTAATTTGTTCAAAGTGGCACTGGTTTTAGTGACTGAACTTGTGGGAACTAGAAAATAATGGGAGCATTGTTGGAGCTGAACAATGGTATTGCAATCTGGTTTTAAGCCACTAAGTCCAGGAATGAGGGGAAAGACTTTATAAACTCAACAGCAAAAATGTTCTAAGAGGAAATGAAAAATCACTTTGTTTAGCATTTTATTTTTTTCCACAAGAGATTTAAAGTAAGAGATATAAGATCAAGGAACTAATAAAACTGTGGAACCCTTTCATTTTCATTTCATTTTGAAAAATTATAGTGAAACCAGAGCATCCCCAGCTCTCCCAGCATCCTAGTTGTTAGTCACAGTGCTGCCGCATGAACATAAGTGCTCCAGTCTCACAGTTCTTAGCCCCCGTGCTCCACCATACACAGATCTGCATGCTGACACCCAGCCCTATAGAAGTGTCCCTCTGTAATTGTGGGTAAGTCCCCAGGGACACACTAGTGGACAAGCCCACCATATTCCTGGGCCTCTCTGGCAGTAATGCCCTTGACTGTGATGCTCTCTTGCCCTTTGAGCCCTAGATGCAAGATCAAGCAGAGGAGGCTCAATCTCCCTGCTGCCCACAATCTCCAGAGCTGCTGCTGTTCCCACCTCCCTCTCATTCCAGGTTTCAGTGAGTCACTCGGGCCCCAATCCTCCCAAAGCCTATTGAAACCAAGGCAGTAACATGAGGCTATTTTGTTAATTTCTAAACCAGTTTGACAAATCCAATTTATGAGATATTAATTAATGGTCAGGAACTCCAGGATAATTCTTAGCTTTAATTCTGGGCCCCCTACTGTCAATGTGGCCTTGGGCACCATAACTAATCTACTTTTGTTTCCACACTTTTAAAATGCAGACAGTGCCCACAGGTTTGTCCTAATGCACTACTGCCTGTGCATTAAAGGCTTAGTTCAGGCCTGGCATTCAGTTAGGTCTCAATAAATATATGTAAATGTGCCCACTATTCTTTGTGTGTTGACCCTGGTATGAAATTGTGAATAAGACATAACTTGTCGGGCCTCCCTGGTGGTGCAGCAGTTGGGTGCTGTGCTGTGGAGCTGTTGGCAGCTGCGGCGCGAGTTCGACACCCGGCCGGGGAGATACCCACATGGTGCGGCAGACCTCTCCTGCCTCACCTGCTGCTCCCCTCAGCAGTGTATTTCCGTCGTTCTGCCTATTCTGCTCCCCACTCTGTCTCTGGTGAACCCTCTCGCCACCCTATGCCTCTGGCCTGTACCCAAGCTTGTATGCATAAATAAATAAATCTTTAAAAAAATACATAAGCTTGTCTTCAAGATGCTCACAGTCTAGTGGGTCTTTGGCTTTATTTCAATTTAACTATTTGTTAATAGATGAATAATACAAAGTATTGTTCTTAAAAAGATTAAACTACAAAAAAAGAGAAATGGTCTGGTATAGGATTTATAATTAAGTACAATAAAAAAAAAAGTATGTGCAAGGTGAAGCAGACAAGGGGAGAAAATGTTGAACTACACAAACACACTTGCCAAACACACTCCATGGGGAGCCAGTACTAGGAGCTTTCCACCCATTCAGGTAGAGGCAGTGAGGGATGCCCTTGTCCTCACTGAATGTTTTGAGGCAACATTCGGAGTACTGAAATCAAATCAGTGGCACCAAGATCAGTTGACCAGGGAGAAGCAGCACTAACCACAGGGCCACTACAATGCTTGACAGATCAATTGGAATGATTTGACTTGACTATGGCTTCGGCTAGATTTCGGATGTCCAAGATTGTTATCCCAAGTACTGGTCTTCAGTTTTTATGATGGTGGTTCTGAAAAGAATGTCAACCTATTAAACTTCACTCACGTTTTTAAATTAACATTCAAATTGCTTTGTCATTATTTTCTCTATGCAAACAATATGCTTTCCAGAATATTGCAGACAGATATGTAATACAAATTTGTCAAATGCTTGAGGCCAATTTGGCTCTTTCAGGTTATGGAAAGTAACCACCCAGCGACCTACTTGCCAAAGCCAATAATAATGCTAAAAAAATTTCTCCAGACTTGGAAACAAAACAAACTTATATCCTATTCATCAATGTCATGCTAGAAGACAATTGTTCAGTAAGTCCACTTACATACTCCTGACTCTCTAGGGAAAAGTTTATTTCTTATTATCTGTCATTGATTAGATCCAGATGTCTTAAAGTTAGAAAATATCCCACAAGAAACTGATGATTGATTTTTTTCTATGGTGAGAAAATAAGATAACCCCAAATATTTTAGTTTAATTGCCCTAGAGGACATTAACTAACTATGGCTGTACATATTTAAAAACTTAATCCTTTATTCATTTTTTGTTCATATTCACTGTAACAATCCTAGTTTTTTGAGTTATCTCTTAAACTCACTTTGTGGGTGTCCTTATTAGTGGCATAAATAAAATATTGGTATGTGCTCATTATCTCTTTGTATGCAAGGTATGCTTTTTAACACCTACAAAATTATATGTTGACAAAGAAATACACATGAAGTGCCCAAACAATGCAAGGAAAAGTGTGTGATGCAGAAGAGGAGATATGAGGAAGACCTAGTTTTGAGAACAGAGGGAAGGAGCACATTTCAGATAGAGGGAGCCCCAGGTATAGTAGCACAATGACATAAATGTAGAATGGTACCAGATAAGGCTGAGAGGTGGACAAAAGTTAGGTCTTGGGTCATGCAAATCATGCTGATTAGTTAAGATCTTAGTCTCATATAAGGGAGCCTTGAAGAACTTTTAGCAAGGAAGTGACACAATAAGATAGGCTGTACTACAAAGACCAATTTTGCTGGAAGAGTGTATACTTTGGTGGAAGTGAACCCAAAGATAAATACACTAAACTACTCTTGAGATGAGAAGGGTATGAATTAAGGCAAAGGCAGTTGTACTGAGCAAGCACAGATTTGTGATATAGAATAAACAGAGCAAGATGATTGCTTGATTATGGAGGTAGGGAGAGGTAGGAGGTGAAAAAAAGACATAAGGAATATTTGATAACTGATTTTGAGGGGGTGGCAAGAAGAGAAGCTGACCTACATCTGCAATAATTTCTACTTTGGGCAAAGAGATTATATCAGTGGATGTGACACCCATACTCAGCATAGGAAACAGAGAAGCAAGCCAAGAAAAAAAATTCTTAAATTCCTAATTTTTTACATCGTTCACAAACATTGTAGAATAAATTGTCTGGTTGGCTTACTCAATATTCCATCCTTGCTTATAAGTTGTTTGCCCATTCAGTCTGAGTCTGAATCATCTGAGTATATGTAACAACCCAACATTTTTTTTTTCAGAAGGTAAGTCACATTTGCCTTTTAGGTCTGAGTGGAATGTAAGAAATTGAGAAGATTCAATGAGGATAGTTCTCTATTAAGAAAAAGAAAGCCAACAAAAGTGAAAGCCTTTCAAACAATAACAACCAAATACAGAAATAAATATAAGTGTTTATATGAGAGGGCTTAGAAGCATTGACACTTCAGTAGCAACAAGCAAACCCAGGACACAAATCTTTGTTTCTAAATACAATGCTGTAATCAAAGGAACCCAAAATAGCTGATTCTAGAATTGGACTGAGAAAATACAAGATGAACTTGAAGCATACTGTAGTACCATAAAATAACAAGGTTTTTGAGGTGGGGGAGAGTCATTTCTCAAAAGGAAATAGGGAAAACACCTGAGTTCCCAATGGACAAAAACAAAACAATCTAAACAATAAAATTACTTACAAAATTCTAGGTTAATGTTTTCTTCTTTGAATATTCTAAAGATGGTTGCTCTACTGTCTTCTAACTTGCACTGTTTCCAGCAAAAAACCTGCTCTCATCTTTCTCTTTGTTCTTCTGTATTTTTTTAGCTGTATTTAAGATGTTCTGTTTAAATTCCATATGATCTGGCAACAGCTCTATTAGACATTTATCCAAATAATGTGAAAACTCTAATACCAAAAAGATTTATTAATGCCCATGTTAATGGCAGCACTGTCTACAGTTGTCAAGACATGGAACCAAACTAAGTGCCCTCAACAGATGAATAGATACAGAAATTGTGGAATATATACTCAATAAAATATTACTCATCTGTGAAAAAATATGAAATAGTGGCATTTGGGACAAAATGGATGGGCTGCAATGTGATTATGTTAGGTGAAATAAGTCAGAAAGTGAAAGACAACAGATTGTTTCACTGATCTGTGTAAATAATCAAAAAGCATACACAGGCAAAATATAGTAAAAACAAATCTTGAACTTAATGAAAGAATATAATGGTGACTGGAGGCACAAGGGAGAGGAGGTCAGGATTGAAAAGGGAGGCAGATGAGGTTTGGGCATGTGTGTTTTGGTGGAGGGTGAGTAGAACACACACACATATGGAAGAATAAAAATGCAACACCCAAAATTAAAAAAAAACATTTTGAAAAGACTATCACTAGATTGTGTGTGTGTAACAATTTGATTATGATGTGCTTTGGTGCCATATCTGTTTCTTGTGCTTAGGGATTGTTGTGCTTCCAGGACCTGTGAGTTTATAGACTTCATCAAATTTGTGAAATTTGAGGAAATTTCATTTCCTCACTTTCTGCTCTCACCACTCTGTTTTGGAGACCCAAATTATATATTATGTCATATAAAATTGTCACACACTGACACACTGTGTTTCATTTTGCATAGCTTCTATTGCTGTTTTCAAGTTAATGAATCTTTTCAAGTTCACCAAGTTGTCACTAATCCTATCCAACATACTTCTTATCTTAGGCATTGTATTGTATATTCATATCAGCTCCAAAAGAAACCACAGCAGGATTTCCTTGTGTAACTTGAATGGTTGATTATGTGTCTCTTCTTAGAAAAGTATATGGTAGAAACAATAGTTTCCTTCAACACTAGTGATTTTGCATTCAAGTAACTCTTCTAGAAGCTGTCCAGAAGGTAGACTGGCTGGATTGTAGGGTTTCCAATTGGTGGAACTGTTACTGGGCAAAATAAATGTAGGAGCAGGAAAAGAGACTTTTTTGCATTTGGAAGTGTAAAGTTACTCTCCTCTCTGCTGGGACATGCAATAAAGGGAAATACATGCAATTAATGACTAGTCTGATGGATGACAGCTCCCTCTACAGACCTCTCCAACTTTAATTTTAATTGAGGTTTCTTTTACAATTTTCACAGTACAGTTTCTTTTACCTTGTTTATCAATTTCAAAAGTGATGTTTTTTTAGTTGAGCATTTTTTTAGTTTTAAAATTCAGTTACATATATTTCACTACAATTGATAATCTCCCCCAGCAGTTTTGAGTTACAATTGACACATAACATTACATTTGAGGTATATAACATGATTGTATGTGTATGTATATACTGCAAATAAGATATGTATTTGTGATATATATATAATATATAGATAGATACTGCCAGTTATTACCAGAAAAAATTAACCACCATAACCTCAAGTGGTTACAATTTTGTTCTTGTGTTATGAATTTTTAATATCAGCTCTCTTAGCAACTTTCAAATATGTAATACAGTATTGTTAACTACAGTCATGATACAGCAATACCTCTCCTGCTTTGGAGATAGACACTCTCTTCCCCCTCTAAGTTTCTTTAATCTTAAATAGGCCTTATAGATGTAAGGATCATAACTAACAGTGGGGAAATGATGCGGGACAGGGCGGCAGGGAAGGGCACCATACCTAGTATAGGAATCTGCATATACACACATTGCACAAGCTGCATGTACACACTCTATGACTAATGACCTGTTTTATTTAAACTAAAACACTTGCTTTAAACTGATATTCCTACCCCTGTGGTGTCTAACATTGACACCATCAGATGTACCAGGGTCAAGATAACCGGGAGGCTGATAACAAGTTCTGGGGACTGAACATGACGAATACCAGGAACATCAACTATGATGGGTAGTTCTGATGGGCTGTTTCCTTATGACAATAAACTAATTGTCTTTGTTTAGCTCAATATAAAAAATGCCAGTACAAGATGAGATGGCATAAAAGTTTCTTCAGGGTGCTATGCCAACTGTTTTCTCATATCAGTGGCCATGGCAGAAAGGTTTCTTCAAGGTGTTATGCTCACAGTTCTCTCAGATCAATGACCAGCAATCTGGAAAATAAAAGCACTTACAGATTCAACTCCTGTCTCTGCTCATTGGTTTTTGCTAGTGACACACAGCACCAAAAACCCAGCCCTATTCCACCAACAGTATGGACATTTTAAGGATGTTAATTCTCCTAGTTCATGAGCATGGAATATTTTTCCATGCATCTGTATCTCTTCAGTATTTCAATTAATGTCCTATAATTTTCAGTGAACAGGTCTTTCACCTCTTTGGTTAAATTTATTCAAAGATATATTATCCTTTTAAATGCAATTGTAAACGGGATTGTTTTCTTGATATGGGTGCAGGATACACAGATACATATACTTGGTGAAAATTCATCAGGTATATACTTCATAGATATTAACAGCCAAAATTTATAAATGAGGAGAATGACTAACAAGGAGGCTAAATAACTCTCCTTAAGTTACACAACCAGTTAAGTGATATAACTGAGATTCCAACTCAAGATAGTCTTTCAACTAGTACATGATACCACTTCCTTTGTTTCTTAAAAGTTGAAAACTAAAGAATTGCAGGTTTTTAATATTAGATGTCATATTTTTATGAACTTCAACCGATAATTCCAGTTGTCAATAGCATAGAAATACCAGATAAGAACTAGAAAACTCCAATCCGAACCCTTTTTCATAATTCTTTTGGGATGTCACTTGCTCCATCTGTACCAATAAATGCTATCTATGCCTTTCAAAACAGGATCAGCGACACACAATCTGAGTCTAGTAAAATGAAGTAGATAAGACTCCCCACTGCATAGTATGGGGTCTTCCTTCCTAACTAGGCCTTGTTTGAAATGGTGTTTTCTTTGTAAATTACAGAGCATATATTCTCAGCACTGAGATTGGCCATGGCAAGTCCTTGTTCAAAAGAAATCTGCAGTAGGTAGAATTCTAAAATGGTCCCAAGATAACTGTCCACTAGGGTGCATACACTGCTTAATCCCCTCCACTGGAGAGCGGAGAGGACCATGAGTAATATATCATTTGATGATTAGGCTACTAATCAGTTGACTTTGAGCTAATGACTAGGGAGATTTTCCTGGATGGGCCTGGCCTACTCAAATGAGTTCTTTAAAAGGTGTTACAAAGATGCTTGAAGGAGCAAACTTGTGGAAAGGAATGTATGGCAAGGGCCTGAGAACAGACTCTAAGAGCTGAAAGCAGTAGTTGACTGAGAGCTAGTGAGAATATGGAGCCCTTAGTCACAGGATCACAAGGAAATGAATTCCAGCAATAACGTGAGACTGTTTAGAAGCAGATCTTTACCTAGTTGAGACTCCAGATGAGTATGCAGTCAGACTGTAACAGGGTGTTCCCCAGGAGAAAGTGTGTGTCCCAGGTTCCCTGTCCCGCCCAAGGTAGGGTGGAACTGAGCAGGATATAAGAAGCTTGAGAACACACACAGAGGAGACAGAACACACAGACAGAAGAAGCAGCTTGAGAACACACACAGAGGACACACAGAGGAGACAGAACACACAGACAGAAGACAGGAGGAGACAGAAGAAGGATGAAAAGCCAGAAAAGGCCCAAGGAGCAGAGAGACTTGCAAAGAAGCTGCACTGGCCTGGCCTGATTGAAAGAGAGGTGGGTGACAGACCCATGGGGAAGTTAACAATGGCTGTGTTGATTTTGGTTTTTGTTCTGTTCCTCTCAGAATTATCTGGCTGTTTCTGACCCTTTTGTATGGGTCCCTGCTGAAAGGTATTTTGGTTCCTCCCAGAATTGTCTGGCTGTTTTCTGACCCTTATGTATGGGTCCCTGCCAAAAGCTATTCCAGACTTGTGGCGGGCTTTCGAGACTTGCTTTCGGCCAGTCCCTTTTGGGTGGACTTTTACCCACGAGGGGTTGGATAACATTGGGTGCTTGACTTAGATACTATATTCTTTGTCTTCCCTGTCCTTTCTAATTGTATTAAAGTTTCTTTCCACAAAGGTCCTATATGTTTTGTATTGATGCAGCGGATGGCAGAACCCATTTAGAACAGGGCAGGTTTGGGGTTTTGGGGGTGCCCCTCTCCTGCCCTGTAACAAGACAACATCTCAGTTTAAACTTTGTGAGAGGCTCAATATAGGAACCAATTAAATTATGTTACTCTTGACCCATAAACACTAAGATAAAACATCTGCACTAATTTAGGCTACTAAGCTTGTATTGATTTGCCATGTCATAATAGGAAACTAGTAAAAAGGGTATAATTCATTACCTTGTTTTACAGATTGGGTAATATGTCTACTTTTTCCGATTATAAAAGTATTATTACATATTCATACAACTATATCTTCACAGCAAAAAATCAGAAATTTATATGAAAATATTAATTATAGAGCTAACCACTTATTTATTATTATTTATTTTGCTGAAACTGGAGACTTTTGCACAAACCTTTCTACATTTAAACCAAATGCCAACCAATTGTTTCTATTCAGGCACCATTTTCTCTGTTTTTATAAAAAGTCATAAGCAAAGCCCACGGACACGTCAGACACAGTCTACAGAATGATCCTTGCATTTCTTCTTTTCAGTCTTTTAAGGGAAGGATAAAAGCAGCATAGTTTGAGGAAGCAGTATAACCTAGTGGTCAAAAGCTTTGGGGCCATGAGACCTAGGTTTAGGCCTCAGTTGTACTCTTCTCAGCTGTATGCCTTTAAACGGGTTCTGAATCAGTTTCCTTACAAGTAAAATGGGGATGTGAAAGTACCCATTTCACGAGGTTTTTGGAGAAGATAAAATGAGAGGTCAGTGAGCAAATAGTGCATATTTTAAGTTTGTAGTATATACTCAACCAATATGAACTGTTACTGCGAAGGCAGGTCCCTACAGACCCAGGACTGCATATAGTCCTGGACTCGTTGGGAGAGTTGAAATAGGAATAAGGAAGCAGAAAGGTAAAGTCACTAATAGACATGAGGAGTCAAGTGTCACGATCATACGAAGACCTGGATGTTATGAATTGGGCTGGGTAGCTGTCTGAACAGACAGTGATAGCATGAGGGGAACTTGTGAGTAGTGCTGGGCCTCTCAGGTGAGCTGGCCATTTAAACTGTAATGACTTAACACCACCTCCACCCTTTAATACCTCAATGGCCAAATTACTTAGACTAACACTGCAAGGGAGTCAGTTGATTTCTGATCCCTGTAACTCATTTGTAAGGTCCAGATTTTAGGTAGAGATGTTAAGACAGATATTTTCATTCTTTTTTTTTAAACTAATGTTCTTAAAAGATTAAACAATAGTATGGTCTTATAGTCTATTATTTTATTATATGCATGGTTTTTGAAATCAATGAAGATAAAAGGAGCACTTCCCTAACTACGTCCCACAAGTGTGCAAGATAATAATCAGTATTTCAATAATAAAAATGTGTCCATTAAGTATGGCAAAATTGATTTACTCAATTCTCTTCTTGGAAAATCATGATACTCATTAGAATATTAAAGCTTGAAGAAACTTGGCAACAAATATAAAATATTTTATTATTTAATGAATTTTTCCTAACAGAGGAATATTTTTCTCTTGCACACCTATTTACATCCTGAGGACCATCTTTTCATGAACAATATAAGCCCAAATGGTAGAGAGATATCTAAACCACTACTGGATGAAACAAGTGACACACTTGTCTTTCAGGCGTGCTGTTACTCTCCTAGAGCCTAGGATGAAAGTTAAATGATGTGGAATCCCAGATCTTTGGTCTCAATTAGTGCAGAATTGATTAGAAGGAATGGATAAGGGTTTATTTAAATGCTCTGGTATGACAGTCAACATAATGCAATAATTACAACTCTACAGATCAAGGAACCATACCTCAGAGTGCCATGATCAAATATTTAGTGTTACACTATACATTTTAACTGGAATTTTCACAAAGTAGTATGCACTAGGAGGATAGTCCAAAGATTACAGTTTCATCTCAGATTTTTAAATAAGTGGAATTAGACATTTTTGTACAGGTACAGAAGGCAGAACCAGAATCAAACCATAGTTGAAACAAGCAGGCACTTTCATTCAACAAAAGATCCTCAATTCAAAAAATATGAAACTACCCATAAATGGATAGGGTCTGTTTAATATCTCTTCTTCTCTGGCAATATTTAAGTACAGGGTAAAGAACAATCTTCCTGATAAAACTGTTGGGAGAATTTCCCGCTTTCAAGGCTGGTAGCTTCTAAAATTCCATCAGTCTCCTAGTCGGAACTAAAGTGCCGACCAAGTAGGTCAAGTAGCAGTAAAATACCCTCAATAAAGGGCAAAGTAGATTACCCTAGATCATGAAAATAACTTCTATGTTCTTATAAAGATTTTGGATATTAATGTATACTCTGGGATGCAAAGTCTAAACAGTGAGTATAAATTAAACTGTAACACTATATAGCAAGTGTTATGAAATCAATTGTGTACCCCCAAACTTCATGTTAAAGCCCTAACCCCCAGTGTGATGAAATTTGGAGATGAAGCATTGGAGGGGAGGAAGGATAAGATTTAAATGAGGTCCTGAAAGGAGGGTGTCCTCATGATGGGTTTATGACCTTATAGAAGATAACAGAGTTTATTCTTTTTCTCTCTCAGGTGAGGATACAGAGGTGGCCATATGAAAACCAGGAGTAGCTGTCATCAGAACCTTAAGCCTCCAGAATTGTAAGAAATGAATTCCTGTTGTTTAAGCTATCCCATCTAAGGTATTTTGTCATGACAGCCTGAGCTAAGACATCAAGGTTATAATAGCCTAAAGCCTGGGAGGACCTAAGTCAGCAGACACACTATAGCAGAGCACACAAGAATCTTCTTTTTAAATTTTTTATCTTTTACATTATTGTCTATTCCCCATAGGTTACTCACCATTGATTCACCCGTGAACTGTCACCAAAGTCCCTTGTGCTCTTTTCTCCCGTTTTGAACCCTTATCCTCCCCCTCCCTTGCTGAATATCTCTCATTTGGTTCCCTTATATTCCTACTATAAGTGAAACCATTTGATATTTTTCTCTTTCCTTCTGGCTTATTTCGCTGAGCATGATCCCTTCTAGCTCTATCCATGTTGCTGCGATTGCATGAGTTCATCTTTTTTGATTGCTGAATAGTATTCCATTATATATATGTACCACATCTTCTTGATCCAGTCATCTATTTTTGGGCATCTGGGTTGTTTCCCTATCTTAGCTATTGTAAACAGTGCTGCAATGAACATAGGGTTGCATATATCCTTTTGGATTAATGTTTTTGTGTCCTTGAACACAAGAATCTTTTAGGATTTTTCATGACCTGTGTGCAACAATAGTACAAAACGCAAACCTACAGTGGACTGATCAGACTCAATCCTTTCTCCTGGCCCCTTTAATAAGAAGAAAGATAGGGTCTTCATGGTTTCAAAGTATTCCTCTCCTTTGAAGAAGCACTGAATGCACAAATATCTAATAGGGAAAAATAGTCTGCCCATATCTATACTCCAAATTTGGTTGAGCAGGCTTACCTTTTAACTATACAAGTTACTTTCCTTCTGAAACTTGGTTTGGCTGCTGAAAAACAGGATGTGGTATTGTTACAGGGCAGGGAGAGGGACATTCAGAGTCTCCAAATCTGCTAGCTCTAAATAGGTTCTGCCATCTGCAGCATCAGGACAAAACACACACTAATGCCTAAGACCTTGAATGGGAAGGAGCCTTTAATACAATTAGTATACAACAAAGAAAAGACAAAGAATATAGTTTCCAAATCCAGCACCTTAAGTTACCCATCTCCTCATGGGAAAATGCCCAAACAGGGTTAGCACAAAGCAGAGTCACTGAAGCCCGAAAGCTTGCCACAAGTCTAAGGCACTTTCTGGTGGGGGCCTATAGGAAAGGGGCAGAAGGGACCCAGCACATCTGAGACAAAAGGAACATAATCAATATAAATGCTGCTATCATTATCTTCCCCATGAGTCTTCTACCTACATCTGTTTCAACCAGTCCAGGACCAAGAAGCAATAACACCTTGCTCACATGTTTCTCTGCTCTATGTACCTCCTCCAGGTCTCCTTGTTCTCCAGCCTTCTTCCCTCCTTCTCCCAGTTGCGTCTCCATGCTCAGCCCCACCCTTCCTTGGATGAGGTAGGGAACCTGGAACCTCCCCTTTTCCTGAGGACCGCTGTCACAGCCTAGATGAGCCCATATTGTTTTGACAAGGTCACTTTATGGGTCAAGAGCCTTCAAGGAGGTGTTCCTATAAAAGTCAGGATGCGATATTTCTGCTTGCAAATAATTTAAGTATAATTTCAGGTGAGAACAATAATTAAGTTTCTCCACCATGCCTGCATGCACTAGCCTTTCTCATTAGGTCCTGGCACCGAGATGTCCTTCTGATAGTGAAGTGTCCTTGCCTGGTCAAGGGTTAATATTTAAAACAAAGAACATTTAATCCCCTCCCCTATTTTCCTTCCTTGCCTTGAAAAATCAGCATATAGTTCCTTAGATATTTCCTCCAGAGATTAGCATAAAGATGTTTCTTTTATTAAGGTCTTAGTTTCAGACAATAGGTATTAAGACAGCAGCTTCGACCCTAGGCCTAGGGCAAAGGTTGACAATTATGTCCTGTACCTTGCTGGAATTTACATCAAACAATAGACATTTTTCCAAAGCTCCTTGATTCGCCTCAAAGTATGCAATTGATTATGCATCTGAGTATCTATAAGCACCCTGCCATTGTCTGTAATTAATTTTTCTTTATAAAGTTATGCTTACTAGCCTATTTTTGATGAAATATAAACCCTGCTTTGGGGAAAATAAAGAGGAACAGCCTGATCACACTCTCTGGTGTGTGCTGTCTCTCACTCCCCCTCGCAGCCGCTGCCGCCTTCTCCACCCTCCCGGGGACCCAGCCTCAGTCGGAGCCGGCCTCCGACAGACCACCCTGTCACAGTGTCTCATAAGGTCCTTCCAGACCAGTAATAATACAAACCCAACATTTATGAAGACATGGTTAGTGTTAGTTTGTTTCTGTACATCAT
Source organism: Scalopus aquaticus (assembly GCA_004024925.1). Classification (NCBI taxonomy): domain Eukaryota; kingdom Metazoa; phylum Chordata; class Mammalia; order Eulipotyphla; family Talpidae; genus Scalopus; species Scalopus aquaticus. Next base: position 21,333 of record PVIJ01017146.1, read on the forward strand.
CACCTTACCCTAAGGTGAGTTTTTCCCATTTTACAGAAGAGGGCCCATGACTTTGAATTCATAATCAGGTTTGATACTAATAAGTAGCTCCGGATGTAATAAAAGCCTTTATGTTTCCTAGGCCTGCCCTGCCCACACAGCCCATCAAGTTATCCGTCAACTCCTCTAGATTCCAGAGAAGAACAAATTTTTTAATTACAGCGCATATGGCAGTTCCCTTGCTTGAGATTCCAGGCCAGAATAAGGGAGGATTCTCCGTTTCAGAACATGCCATCTAGCTACCTGCTGGGATCATCGGGAATCATTCGTTTGGCAGCATGAAGCAAAACCAAGACCCGTGACGCGATGATCACAAAACCCGGAGTTTCTGAGACTATCGGTTCCTGCAGTCCAAATTTGTTTCGGGAAAAAGAAAATAAACCTTGGCGCTGTGAGATGACGTATTTCCGGCACTGCGGCGCCCGGAAGCCAGGTGGTGCCGCGACCTAAAGGAGGAGCCTGGACTGGGCGGGGCACTGCCGGGTTCGGCAAGGCTAGCACTAGAGGCGGGAGGGAACTGGGCGGGGCTTCGCGGCCGGCGGCCTCGCACTGACGCCTCCGTAGAGCCGGAGAGTCAGTGGGTCGGGGCCGTGAACAGCTCTGCTGCTACGCTTCTTCCCTCACCTCCGCGGCTCAGCCTCGGCACCTCACAGCCCCCGGCGTCGCCGCTGGCGCCGCCGCCCGCCCCGAAGGCCGTAGCGGGCCGCAGAGCCCATGAGGGCACGGGCCCCGCCGCCGCCGCCTCAGCGGCGTCGCCAACGTCCCCGGGCGCCCCGAACCGGCGCGAGCATGGCTGCGGCATGAGCGCAGAGCCCCCGCGGGAACTGGAGGGAAAGGCGGCGTCGGAGCCCGAGGCGGGAGCCATGCCGGAGAAGCGCGCGGGCGCACAGGCCGCGGGCGGCAGCTCGGTGAGCTCGGCGTCCGGTGGTATCGGCACTCCGGGCCCAAGTCAGGGGAGGCTGCAGGGATGCGGGATCGGCTCGGGTGCGGGGTGGTCCCCGGCCCCACGGATGGGGACAAGCCGACCGTCCTGTCCGCTCCGTGCAGGGACTTTATTTCTCGGAAAGCCTGTCCTTTTCCGGTCAACAGTCGAAACATCGCGACTGCAGGCTCTCCCAGTGCTGCTTACGATATACAGAACTTTAGATGATATGATTATTGTTTCAGAGGGCGCCAAACGTGGGACAGCGACTGTAAGCAACCTTGTTCTTTCATACATTTTCGCGGAGTAGTTTTCCGGCACAGAAGCCGTGCGCGGGAGCCTTAGGAACCGGGAAGTTGGCTGCCAAGGAGGCATCTCCTTCCTTATCTCGGGGCGTTCAGAGAGCGCAGTTGGGGAGAAGGGCCCGACCGGGCAGAGGAACCTGTGCAGGCCGATTTCTTCTTCCAGTGTTTGTGAGGTTCAGATACTTTCTGACAGCGATTCTGACGGCCTTCATTTAGTTGGCCTGGTTTCGGCCGAACAGGAATTTGTCTTTGGGGCTTTAGTTGCATATAGAGGAACACTTCAGAACAGAGTCTTTAATGACTTAGACTTTTTTTTCTTTCTGAATGTTTAGGACTTGAAATACAGAAACGTTACAATGACCAGAAAACGCTAACAGCAAGGACAAGTTTTTCCAAAGAAAAATAGACATTTTAGGAACATTAAATTTGTGTGAATTAGATTTTTACCTTAAAACTACTTTTGCTTATAAAGAACATTAAATGGTTATATTTTGGTGATGTGAGTTCCCATAGTAGAACTGGGACGACAGGAGAAGTAAAAAAGTAAGTAGAATAAGCAAAAAGTAGCAGGTGACCACAAATAAGAGGCATTCTACAGGGGAGGGGAAGGAAGAGAGACCAAAATAGGGGAGAAAAGAGCACAAGGGACTATGGTGATAGTTCCCGGGTGAATTGGTGGTGGGAAACCTATGGGGGTTACACAATAATGTAAAGAATATAAATTAAATTAAAAAAAAGAGTAAGTAGAATAGATAAGGCAGGACTGTTTTCCAGCCCGGGTTCTACCAGAACCCGTGGGACACCCAGGTATTGGCTAAGCCCTGCCACTCAGCACCTATTCAATAAAAAAACATTGAAGAGCCTCCTTGCCCAAAATGAGTATTTTTGACAGAAATTGGCTGGGGTTGGGGGGGGAGTGCTATAGGATTTTTGTCTTTGGATTATTTAAAAGTAGACTTTTCCCCCAAAACAGAACCAAACTGCTACCTGTTTTCAGTCTTTCAGTAGACAGTTCGTAATTACTAACTACTTGTACTAACCACTAACCACTTACTAGTGGCTAAGCTCGTAACTCAAGTTAGTTTCCTTCCTCTTTTTCCATACCTGTTATCTAAAAATACATTGGTAAGTTTAAGTTTACCAGGTAAAGATTTTAGGTGTTTATTCACTCCCTATTCCTTGGTTCAGTTCCTCAGCAATTTTTTTTTTTAAAGATTTTTTATGTATTTATACATACAAGCTGGGGTACAGGCCAGAGGTGTGGGGCGGCGAGAGGGTTTCACCAGGGACAGAGCGGGGAGCAGAACAGGCAGATCAGAAATACACTGCTGAGGGGAGCAGCGGGTGAGGCAGGAGAGGCCTGCCACACCATGTGGGACTCTCCCCAGCTGGGCGTCGAACTCGCATCGCTGCTGCCGACAGCGCAGCGCTTAACTGCTGTGCCACCAGGGAGGCCCCTTCTTCAGCAATTTTTATCTAAATTTTGAGACCATTTTTCAGCTTACTGTCAGTCTGCCTTCCATTATTGATTAGTGAGTTCTATTGTGTAATTATAGTCATTAATCCTATCCTTAAAATTTATTCTTTGTCTCCCATTTGCATACAGGATAAAAAAAAAAATAACCTGATAGGCCAAAGTGTTATATCATAGTGATTAGGTGAGCTTGCTTTGAATTCCATTTCCCACCTTTTATTACCTGTATAACTTTGGACAAGTTTAGTAATGTCTGTGAATTAGTAGTATTTACCTCAAAGTATTGTCAGGGTGCCTGAAACCTGGCATCTAGTAAGGCCTCGGTAAATAGTAGCTGTGATTATTTTTCAGTATTTTCAACATGATTGGTCAGAATATGTAAGTATCCCTGACTGGTAAAAGTTCTCTCCCATTTACTAATCTGTACAGGAATTAGATCCCAACCTAAAATCTAACTTGCAGATCTTATGTACAGGAACTTTTGAGGGATGTTTACTCAAAAAAGCCTACATTTTATTCTCTGATACTTTTTCCTGTGGATCCTTATACTAATCTGCTGATTTAGGCACAAGTAGAACCCTCTGGTCTTTCGTTGTCTCTGAAAGTGTATGGAGTTAGTATTGATAAACTTTGATAAATAATGACAGTCTGCTTGGTGTGTGCTATGCTTAGTGAGCTAACTAGCATAAGCAAGTAAACACATTTAGAAATTACTTTTTGGAATGTGTAGAGACTGGAAAAGCAGTGAATGCCTTTAATCATACCTGTTCATGTCATATGCCAGTATTCCCAAATTATGCATCTTTTCTGCTTGCAGTTTCTGTCTAGCACCTCCAGGTGATATTTTCCACAGACATTTTCCATGACTTGACTTCATTTTAATGTGTTGGGATTTTCTTATAGCTTGATTCCAGTGATATTCCTGGTTTCAGAGTTCTCAGATACTAATAGTCTTAGGAGGATTGCCAGGTACAGGGAATTAGCAACTCTTTGATATGTTGTTTGGCAAAGTAGTGAGTTGTATTGACTTGGAAAATAGAAATGAACCAAATTATTTACTCCAAGAAAACATTGTGTGTGTGTAACAAGTTCTTGTTTTATTGTCTTCTCTTTGCTCTATCTTTCCTAATTGTGTGTTTACACACACCTTGAGATATTTTATCAGAGTCACTTGCATTACCATTCAATGCAATGTCGATTTCTGAGAACAAGGATGTTAAATATTTTATAGGCAAAATGGTAGTAATACTGAAAAGCAGGTTCTGATTAAAAAAAAAAAAACTAAAATGACTGGGTATGTTTTATTTGAAGTGATCATATGGGTTCCTAACGACTATTTACTGTTTACCTTTCTATACTTTCTTTTTCCTTCAATTTTTTATTGTGACAAAATACACATAGCACAAAATTTACTGTTCTTAGTGTACAGTTATTTGGTATTAAATTCATAATGTTGTATAACCATTACCATCATCCATCTCCAGAACTCTCTTCATTCTGTAAAACTGAAACTTAAACTCATATATTTTTAAAGTCTGCTGTAATCTTTTTTTTCCTACCTCTTTTTGCCTCCAGCCATTATTTAAAACTTTACTAAACTGGAATCCTGAGCATTCCTCTCAATAGAAATTTGCAGTTATTTTATTATTAAACACGACATTCAGAAATTAGGATGTGTTGCACCAAATAATAAGCCATCCTCTGAACTTGACTTAAAATGAACTTTTCCTTCCCTTAAATCTGCCCTCCAGTGAACAAACTGTAAGTAGCATCTGTAGTCACCTTCTTTCTTTCCTCACTTAGCATCTACAGTTTTATTCAAAAGTGTTTCTGGCCTCTCTCTTTCAGGGAAGGGGCTGCAGGAAGGTTGGAAGAGGAGGCAAGCTCCCACTTTCCTGATGCTGTTGTGAGATGACTCCACAGCCTCTGGATCTGGTGGAAGTCAAGCTGTTGCCATGGGTTCTCTAGCATTTCCTTCCATCATTAGGATTTTTCTACCTATGTAAAGGTTTATTTTGTGGCTCTTAGTACTTGGGATGGGTGATTAATTTTTCAGATACTCCTTTTTTAATGTCTGGTTATACTCATTTTATAACTCTTTTTCTGTTTGAAAAGTTAGTTCACATGGCTAAATTGGTATTTCATTCTGAATACCTGGGTTTTATCTACCCTTTCTTTCCTCCCGCATCAATCTTGGGCCACCCTCGAGGTATTTTTGTGGATAAGACTATCTTGACTATTATGATATGCATTAAGGGGAAAGGGACCGCTCCATCCTAGCCAAGGTGTTCTGTATGGTTTGGAAAAGGTCTTTCACTTAAGCCCCTATCTATATTTTGTTATGCTTCCAAGCCCCTTCCTACTCTCTTTGGAAAACCTCTGTTCAGACTTAAAGTAGGAAACATTGTTACTATTTATGTACTGGGGAGCTCTTTCTAGTGAGGCAGAGTGGCTCCTCCCAAAATCTGGATAGATTCCTACCTCTCACCTGTTTTGCTGGAAATTGTTTCAGAAGTCAAGAATATTACTATATTTATGTTACAAGGATGTGGTCTACTTTTACTGGCCTTAGTTCATCAATTCTCCTGAAGTAAGTGATGGTGTTATATGTGGATTGAAAGTAAAAAATACAAGTGCATGAAAATAACCTTGACTTGCTGAAAATGACCAGGCTGACCAAGTGGTAGAGCTGGAGACTCTTCAACAAATTTTAATCTGGCAGCTCAGTTCCTTAGTTACGGAATTGCATATGTAGTCAGTTCTCTTTTCACTGTCCACAGTTGAGGAAGAGAAAAGACTCCTAGTGACCAGAGCTTTGTTTTGCTTTTACAGTTGTGCAATTACAAAGTTAGTACCTCCACTGCCCGGAACTATCTATTATAAAATTGGCAAGAGAGCTGAAGAAAGTTGTAGAAATCAGTGGATAATCTGGTTTTTGATAAACAATTACTATGTATCTGACTGATTCCTCCTATTTGAAAAATCTCAAACATGCACTTAATATTATGAATTTTACATATTGGTTTTTATAGACAGTTCTAAGAAGTACTTAAATGAAGTATCTGTTTCTTTGCAAGCAAAAAGGACAAGCATTGTTTTTATCCTGTGATGTGGTGAAAGAACTCTGTATGAGACCAGTAACAATATGATAGGATGTTCCCTGAAGAAAAATAGTGGCTTTATGTGTTGCATTATTAGATAGCCTCTGACACATGTGATTATCATGGGCCATGAAATAGTCACAAGATAATGCATGGTGAGATGGGCCTTTTTTAAGTATTAGGAACTTTGAATACTAATTTAGAGAAATCTTCGATCTTAAATTACCATTCTTCTATGAAATATTCTGTAGGTGTACACCTACATGGAAGCCAGATAGATAGCGTGCACTTTTTAGAAACCTTACATCCTTTGACCTGGCAATCGCATTTCAAGGAAATTATCCTAAGACACTTTGTACAAAACCATACAGGTATATTGCAGGGTATGTATGTATTGATCATATAATTATGAAAGATTAATTGTAACTTAAAAGGGATGAAATAGTTGTGATGCATCCATGCAGTGGAATATTAAACTACTCTTTAAAATGAAGCAGCTGTATACCTATTGATACCCATTTGTTATGGGAAATATGTATCATATGAAAATAGACTGCACAGCAATATCATGTTAAAAATACATTTTTAGAGTTGCATTGGAAAATATCTGCAAGGACTTACAGAAATTCATACTAATGATCATTTCTGGTCTTGATTTTTAGAGGATTTTAACTTCTTGTGTGCTTCTGGTATTTTTCATTTATTCATTTTTCCATTGAATATATTTTAAAAAAGAGACCAATGGAAAAAAAATGGATGAATACTGGAAGTTGTATACTTGTGGGTATCTCACAGACTTCCTGTCCTGAGAGTGTAGGCAACCTCAAGTTCTTTCCTGCTCTCTTGACTCATCTTCCTTCTCTCCCTCCCACCTCACTGACAGTTTGAGTATCTCCCTTTCCTGTGTGAGCTTGGTTCTGCTTCTTTGCAGAGATGCATATGGCAGGAGGGACCAGTATACAGTTTTAGTTTTCTCAGTTTTATACATGAAAGCACTAAAGCCCCCAAAATTGTTTAAAGTCAGGAAGCTAGTTAGCACAGCTAGAATAGGACTCAGGTTCTAGTTACTTGGGAATTTTTTTCCTCCAAATTATTAACATTCTTACGGTGATCAGATTTTTGTTTAGGCCTGTTGTCTAAGCTCAATTCTTAATGGAGCCCCTTTTTACTCCTAAAATGTCTGGTTTGTAGGATGAATGTTTACTCAATCTAACATAACGGAAGGAGCAACAGTTTATAGATTATTTCCACAACTTGAGTTGAAGGTATTGTCTGGCCATCTGGGTTATTTTCTAGGCATTTTTGAAGTAGCTGAGAGATCATATGGAAAGATATTTTTGAGATTTTTTTTCATTCAGAGATGACAGTTGAAACTGCATTAAGAAATCCTTTCATTTCTGAACTCATTAGAGATTTTGTAATTTTGCATTAAGAAAGTGAGAAAATGGATTTCCTAGTATGTGTGTTCAGGGCCATGTGCTGATTCCATATGTGAATCATCTGTGCTTTGATTTTTGTCTAGTGTAGGCATGTATGCCTATGCATTCAAGTTTTAAAATATGTATGCTCTTGAATTTCTTGATTATGTTGACTTTGGGAGTGCTCACATGACTTGCCCATAAGGTGCTTTGATGTGTCCTCTGATAGGGGCCTGGAAGAGATGTTGTAGATGGAAAGAGACTGGAATTATTTGCATCAAAGTTGTAGTACAGCTGATAGTAGATGAGATTGAGAAGGAGATTCAGGGGTGGGAAAGATAGGCTCCAAAACTACATCACTAGGAATGCTGATATTTTGCTCTCCTGATAGAAATAATAGTTATTAGTCTTTACCACTGGCAACTTCCTGTTTTCAGCATTCAGAGTATATGTGTAGTTGCTTTGTATAGTCACTTAACTGTATAGCTCTACTACTCTTAGACTACCTTAGACTGCCTAAGAGGAAGACTGCAACTTTTTTTTTTTTTTTGGTTTCTTTGTTTTGTGGTAGCATTGGTTTACAGCACTGTTTATGATTTAGAGGTATAGATTCCGAACTCTTCAGATATATGTTACCACACACATATCACACAGGCACCATTGTCCTTTGGGCCTCCTCCACCCTTCATTGCTCCCCCTACTCTGGTAGCCTTCTAAAGTCGAATCCCACCCCTAAATATTCCTACTGGAAGAATGCAAAAAACACTAAATGAAAGGGATGCCTATACTCCTTTGTTCATTGCAGCAGTATATGCAATAGCCAAGTTACGGAAACAACCCCATTGCCCAAGATCAAGTAAGTGGATGAAGATAATGGTATATGTACACAATGAAATACAATAACTGTTCATAAATGTATGACATCTGCCTCAGGCTCTACACTTGAGCTGAAAGATTACAGTGTACTAAGGGTTTTTCTCATTTTTAAATTCAGTTTTAAGACTACACAGTGATCATTTTACTATTTACCCACAAATAAGGCACCTAGAGTTTACCTCTCAGGTATAAGAGATATGTATAACATCTTATATCTGAGACTATTAATACACCCCCCTTCTCTTAAAAAAAAATGTTTTATCTTATGAAAAGCTGCTGAGTTACTCAAACTGAAGTGTTGATAGTTATGTTGTCCTTTAGTCTCTGGACCCTTGCTTGACCATGTCTGTGAAATTGGGGAACAGGCTGAGGTGGGAAGTGCAGCCATATACTACACATCTGAAAAAAATGAAAGCGTTTCTCCCTTTTGCTTCCATGTTGGCAGATAACTGATATTTATTGGGTAGTGTGATCTTTGAGTTGGGGATCATGTACTTGACAAAGGAGGTAGCTTTTAACTTGATCGTCTGGTTGACAGCCAATGACCTGAATGACAAAAGACAAATGTACTAGTTCTTTGAACTTTTCAGGTTGACCCGTCCAGCAGGTCAGGTTATTTAGTGGGGTCTCGAGGAGGCACCTCCTGAAAGAACCAATGGGGGTGAAAGGGGCAGGAGACCAAGCGCCATAAAGAAAGACAGAGTCAGTCTGAGATGCGTCTCGTTTATTAACAAAAGGGCTCAAGCTTTTATAGGGTTTTTGGGGGGGGGGAAGGTAGAGGGAAGTTTTTAGAACAAAGTAGCTAAAATTCAGGGCTGGTCAGGTAGTAGGCGTGTCAACACTCCAAGGAAATGATCTAAGATCACAGGTCTTGCATATCAATGCTTAACCTGGCCCCAGGACCATCCTGTCCTTATCTCGAGCACAGAGACTGGAAGTATCAGCTCAGCCTTTGATCTC
>PVIJ01017147.1:0-30428 GCA_004024925.1 Scalopus aquaticus
CCCGGCCGGGGAGAATCCCACATGGTGCGGCAGACCTCTCCTGCCTCGCCCGCTGCTCCCCTCAGCAGTGTATTTCTGATCTGCCTGTTCTGCTCCTCACTCTGTCTCTGGTGAACCCTCTCGCCGCCCCACGCCTCTGGCCTGTACCCCAGCTTGTATGTATAAATAAAAAATAAATCTTTAAAAAAAAAAAAAAAGAAAGTCACTGGGCTTAGAAACCAGGCTCGCTGGGGCCGGCTCTCTCCCCTGTGTAAGCGGTCTCTCTCACCCAGAAGGCTCTGCGTCTTGAGACAAACACAGAGTATGCCATTCTGTCCCTTTGGTAAGTGCCTCCAACAAGATGAACAAGACCAAGTCGCCAGCTTCAGCTCATCGCTGACCACAGAATTTGACATACAGTGTTGATGAGAACGGCCTCTGGGGTGGAAGTGAGGCAGGGACACCTGACCTGCAGGGTTTAGGCTGGGGTCAGGGAAGGTGGGAAGCCGGTGACCCCGGCTGATACGCGAGTGAGTGCCAGCTGCGGCTTGCACCTGCCCCAGGCCTGGGCTAGGCCTGCCTGTGCCTGGCGTCACCCTCCTCTCATTTGCACTTGCATGGGTTTGAGGAGAAGCCCCTTAATTTCCAAACAGGTTAATGCAGCCTCGTGCCTGGGTCTGGGACTTCCCAGCTGGCTGATTTATTTATGTTCAAATTGTATTTGTACACTGACTTCCATTCTTGGAGGGGAAGGCGTGACCTGGGACTCAGCAGAGGAACTAAGCAGGAGAGAAGGATGTGTGGCGTGCGGAGGGTTGACACTGACATCAGCTGGCAGTCAGCCCACCATAGCGGCTTTCAGGAGATGGAGGGACAGAGCCACGACCCAGCCCTCAGGGCAGGTGAGACTCTGAAGCCCAAAGGCCAGTGCAGTGGGTGAGACAGCCCTGGCTATTTGTCTTGCAGACCTGGGCACAGTGAGAGCAGCTGTCCATGGGTACTTGCCCTGAGTGTGAGGGACGCAGGGGGTGTCTGCACTGGGAAGCCACTGAGGCCAGTTGGTGCTGGTCACAAACACCAGTGTCCTGAGGCCCAGGCCAGGAACAAAACCAAGAGCTTTGGTGAGGAGGGGTGTGAGGGACCTGTTTTGTCTACAGAGGCAGTGTCAACTCAACATCTGTAGATTATTGCTATGTGGGAATACACCTGGGGAGATGGGGTCTCCTACCTCATTTCTACAAAAGAAGAAATGTTCTGATTCCAAACTCATAATAACCAGTCAACACATTCAAAAGCACAGCAGCAAAACCACATCCATCTGCGGGTTTCTCCACCACAGGCTGCCGCTTTGGGACTTCCCTCTACCTTTCCCCCGGCTGGAAGACACGGGAGGAGTTCTTTTCCTATTTTACCAATAGGAGGCAGAGGGACTTGCCAGCAGGGTCAGACCTGAGTTAGTCACACAACACTCAAGACACAGTGGTGTTACTCAGACACACCTTACCCTGGGCATGGGGAACTCGCATGCTCCCGCGCAGTAGTAAGCATCGAAGGATTTGGGTGAGATGATCCATTCATTCCACCCGATGTCTGCAAAGTCCACCTTCAGATACCTCCGGGAGCAGACCCTCGGCTCATCCCACTGCTTCCTCCGGGCTTTCTGCATTGTCTTCTCGTCGAAGTCCAGCACCTGTGAGGCCATGAACACATCCTGGCCCTTCTTCCTGCGGTCCTTGCGGCCTGGCCGGGGCTTCAGTGCACGGAAAGGGCTGGGCCATAGTTCGTGCTTGTGGTAGTGCTGGGAGTGGGGCATATGTGCCGGCCTCTCGTCCAGCCCTGGCAGCTCGTTGTCCTGGAGGGGCCCAGTGGCCTGAGCGGCCCGGCGCACTCGGGGGTCCGCTGAGCTATTGGGAGCTGCTCTGGGCTCTGGGTCTCCAGCCTGGAAGGGATCATATCTCTGCAGTGTCACCGCCACACTATTGGGCTCCGAGATGGCCAGGTCATTGGCATAAATGAGGATGTAGGGCGCCAGGGGGCTGTGCTTGGGGACTCCCAGGTCCTTCTCCCCGGAGTCTAGCTGGACAGAGAGGAGCAGCTCACCATCCCGGCGTGCTGCCTTGACAATGGGGGAGATATCCTTGGCTTGCCACAGGCCCCGTGGTGGGGGCACCAGGGTCATGGCCCCCCGGAGCAGCCCCTGCGTGGCTGTGTTCTGTGAGAGGCTGCGGAAGAACAGGTGCTGACGTGTGGGAGGGCTGGGGGGTAGCAGGCGGCAGGATGCGTTCTTGGCTCGCTGCTTGCACGGTGGCTCTCGCGCCCGGGGCCTCCGTGGCTCTGAGTAGAAGTGGAATGTAGCTGTGAGGATCATTTCTGAATCCTGCATGGAAGTTAGGTTGAAGAAATACATGGCCTTCTGGTCAACCACTTCTGCAAAGGAGGGCAGATCTATTAGGTTGTCTCCAGGATAGGCCCCCGGAATCACAGGTCTCCCTCCCAGGGTTGGGATGGAGGAGGAACACCCACTATGGGGCCTTTCCAGGCCAGCCTGGTTTTTTTCACCTGGTGTCCTCCGCAGAGAAGTTGGGGATTGTCTGCATCTCATTGTAAAACAGGCAAACAGAAGGTAGCAGACAGGGAAGGTACCCAGACCTGATAAACCCCAAAGCTCCTGTCCCTACCCGATTCTTAGTAAACAAATGAACAAATATCACTGACACTTATTCGAGAAACTAAGGTGGAAATAGTTGTTCAGGATGGTTTGGGTGGAGTCCAAGCCTCGCTAATGGCAGCCCCTCCTGTATTTGTACTGCCTCTATTTACAGACATTAAATGTGGTCATTCTTCCAACTGAGAAGTAATAAGAGAGTTTCATACTTTTCCAGCATTCTGAGTGCCATTAGAGGGAAACTGGGCCCATCTGGGCTTCGGCTATTTGTTCTTCCCAAGGGCTTTTTTATGATTACTTTACAGAGAAGTGACAACAGGGTTGCACAAGGCCGTGCAACAAAATCTCCAACATCCAGCTTGCTCTGCAGAAGCTCAAACCAGGAGAAGGATCAGGATCCCTCCGAAACCACAACTGTAGCTTGAGAATGCCCCAGCCCTGCATCTCTCATGCCGTCTGCCAGCTGTTTCTTCTTCCTGGATCTACTAGGTGTGCTCCCGGGGCCCCTGGGCTGAGCACCCCCATCCCCAGAAGCTCTCCTGAGTGCTGGCAGCATGAGTTCTTGGAATGGTCAAGTGCTCCCTAAGGTTTGCATGAGAGGGAGGAGTCACTCTGAGCACCCCTCTACACGCCCATATGCTGCAGATGAGTGAGAAACCAAAGAGCAGAGCAGGTCTATGTCCTGCTGCCCGTGTTCTTGTGCTGCGTAAAGCTGAGAGAGCAACAGCGCACCCAGGAGAGGCGGGTGTGTGTGTGTGTGTGTGTGCGTGTGTGCACACACGCGCGCGTAAGCACAGAGGGGGACTACCATTGGGTTCTCCAAAGACACGTGCAGGGCCACAGCTTTTCGGACACCTGCACCCACAGCATGAAGCTGGGTGCCCAAATCTTCAGCGCATTTGTCAATATTGGGAAGGAGGTTTAATTTTCACCTACTCTGAGGGACTATGAGAAGGGAAAGAAGGAAAAAAGATATTCATAGAGACCCAACCAATGGCAGCTTACGCTTGGTGTCTTCTTTAATCTCAGAACAAGCATACAAGAGCAGTGGAGGGGCCCTCCGCATGCCCCTCACACCAGAAACACATTGGATCTCGGCTTTCCCAAGTCCCGTGGCCTCGAATGTCATGGATTTAAGTCCTTCCATGCTTTGCTGATCATCGTCTGCCTTTCCTGGAGATGCTGATTCAGAGGCTCAAGTACAATGGGGCCCAGGAATTCATGTTGTGACCAGCATCCCAGGGGATTCTAACATCAGGAAAAATTGGGAAGCACCGGTGGGCAGCATCTGGATTTGAACTGTGGGTAGAATGACTTTTCACCAGCAATGCAGGACCCCCTCCGCCCACAACCCCCAAGCTAGGAAAGGCCCTAGGAACCAAGCTTCAAGAGAACCAGTCATGCTTTGGGACAACAGAATCACTATCTCATGTGATTGTTTGGAGGATTAAATAAATAACATATGTAATGTGCCAGCACAAATAAGGAACTCACAAATGTGGTTCCCAGCCACTTTTATCAAAAGGACCAGCTGAGGTGGCAGGACAAACTTCTCCCACACCAACTCAGATACCTCCTTCCGTCATCCATACATTTGAGTAGGGTCCCAGCTAACGTGGCAGACTCATTTTTCTTTTATCAGTTCAAATCTTAAATCTATTTTTCTAGTAGACTCCTTTCTAGAAAACACTTAAGAAGCTTCAGGGCAGACATTTCTGACTTTTCCCAGAAGTCAACAGGATGCAGGCAATTCTGGCCTGGAAACCTATAGCCTGGGGCAAGGAGGAAAACCACAGAGGTGGGGGCAGGACAGAGATGGGGCTCCCCAGAGAAAATCACACTAGTCCCCCTTTCAGTGATGAGGTAAAGGACAAGAAGGTGTATAAAGAAAGACAATTGTGACCACATGGCAGGGTCAGTCATACTTGACCCAAGAAAATAGCAACCTTTAAGTCACAAAAGGAAAACTGCCCCTCCCTGGAGGTCATTCCTGACAGGGTGCAGAAGGGGGCAGCAAACACTGGCCCTCCTTTAGAATGGGGAACTAAATTCAGAGATTCACAGGGGGAGGAAGTTTAGAGGTCACACAGCCTGACTGAGCCCACTCATGGCAGGGGCCCTTCTCCATTTGACTTGAATGCCCTTGATGCCAGGGAGCTCAGCCCTCCCTAGGAGGCTGCATGTGAAGACCCTCCCTGCAGGGAGCTGCTGAGTAGGAGCTGGGCCACCTCCATGCATGGTCTGGCCCTGTCCTCTGTGCCCGCTTTCCCAGAGGACAAAGAGAGGGTGCACCTACCTGAAGTCTCCCGGCTTGCATGAGCCCAGACCCCAAAGAAGCCCCAAAGAGAAGTTCCTATTTACTGAGGACTGTGTTGCTGCCTCTTGCTCAGGTCTCATGTTCATCAAAACCCTCCTTTCTTCTTTCTCTCCCTGCCTCCTTCGATCTCTCTCTCCTTCTTTCCTTCCCTGTATCCCTTGCTCTTCCAGGAGTTGGAAAACTCCTCTGGGTTGAGTGCTGGGTTGACTGGGGTCAGAGCAAAAGCATTAAGAGTACCCTGAAGGAGCTCAGTGCAGTGAGGGGGGGACATGTGGGTAATGGTGGTATGATGCCCATCTGCAGCTCTGCCAGTTCACAGATCACTGTCTGAGCAAGCTCCCGGTGTGCTCGGTACACTAACTCTGGAGTAGAGCCCTCCATCACCCCCTTATCAGACTCAACCCCTTACTAAGACCCTACTTGAGCCAGCCTGCCTAGCTCCCTAACTCTGCCTCCTGCCCCACTTCACTTCTCTGTCCTGGTCTCCCTGGCCTTGTGTCCAAACAGGAAGCTTCCATCTCTGGGCTTCGCCTTGTCTGATTCTTCTGCCCTCACCACTCTCCTTCAGGCTCTGCCCAAATGGCACCCCAGCCAAGGGAGCCCTTGATTCCCATAGCTGGAAGAGCCATCCTGTCCATCCCCTGCTTCATTATCTTCCTGTCACTTGCCAACATCCTGATAGATGTTTCTGTCTTGTTGTTTGTCTTTCCCCCAGAACACAAAGACCAGGAGAGGAGGTTGTACTCAGGGCTCTGTGAGAGGCTGGATCCTTGTATCCTAGAGCCAGGCGGAGAACAGTCAGGGCTCAGACAAAGTGACGGGTGATGGGGAAGAGTGTGGTTTTTGCTAGATCTGTTCACTTCAGTTAACAAAGGGGGCTCCTGGCCTGTTGCCCCAGGGATCAGCAAACACATGCTGAAAACAATCCAGACAGCCTCATGCTTTGGAAAGCATAGCTAGCCATGCAAATCCAACTGGAGGCACTGAGCAGCGGGATGTTTGTCCAGCTACTCGCCCTGGAGCCTCGGTTTCCTCATCTTTAGTCTACTGAGACAAATACTAGTTACGGAACTCCAAGCGCCAAGCATATAAGCACACTGATCCCTCCACTGTCACAATGATGGGGGCAGGGGTGGGTCATTCACTATGGACAAAAAGATGGAACTTCAGCAAGGGTACATAACTTCCTGAAGTCACCCAGTTGGTAAGCAGCAGAGTTCAGGGTGTGCATCCAGGTCTGTCTGACCCCAAGCCCTTGATCTTGATTAAAACCATGATTGGATCATGTAGCTGTGAACCGCTAAAGGCTCTGCCAACTTGAGCAATTATTTGCATGTTTTTGAGTTCTGACTCTAAGAAAGAAAGCTGCTCTCTCTAGGGGTCTTTGGAAACCTCAGATCCCAACATGGGCACATCCTCTGGACACCTCCACCTCCTGCCTCTCTCCTCATGTTATTTCCTCCTGACACCAAACTACTCACAGTTCTCAGAACACATTGCTCCACTGCTCCACACGGCTAAACCCCAACTGCCCTTCAGAACCTGTCTGGGGCCCACCTGTTCTGCAGATTCTTCCTTGGCACTTCCCTACTTGCCCCTCCCTGGCTGGGCCAAGTGTCACCCTTGAGGTTCCCCCAAAATACGCCTGCCCTGGGTCACCCCATCACACCAGCTGTTGCCCATATTCTTTTGCTTACCTCCACCTTCTCCACCAGCTTGTGAGCTTTTCCATGCAGGGCACAGAAGTCTCTACGTCTTCGTGCCTGCCAAGCTTACACTACCTGCCAGCTAATTATATGCTTAGGAAAGACTTAGGGAACTGAAATGGATGTGACTTTTGGCATTTAGACAGGTGGGCTGTTTTATTACTCTCATCTCAGAGATGAAGAAATCAAATTGAGAGAGTTTGAGTAACTTGTGTAATATAACAGTTAGGTAGAAAAATTTGTATTAAACACAGGTCATTTGAGTGGGAAGTGCCCAACCTTAACCCTTAGAGTTAGGCTCAAAGGCTGTTTCCACTAATGTGGACATATTAGGGAACAAGATGCACTTCAGGGAGCAAAGGAAGGGAGGGAAGAAGGGAAGAATGGGTGGAGTAATAACAGTAGGAGTTAATGAATGATTGGCCCTTTATATGCCAAGCAGAGCTTTAAGCCTGGGATATGTCTCCGGAAGGGAGCATCATAAGCCCCATTTCAACAGTGTAGTCTCTCGCCCAGGCCACAGACTTGGCATTTGGGTTCCACCAGCCCAGATCACAGGCCATACTTGAACCTGAGCTATGCTGCGTGGAGGCAGGCCAGGACCCCAGCCCCACTATAATGTGGGCTCTGGGGCCTTAGGCACTTGTTGTGCAGGAAGAGGTGCTGCCCGATGGAGGCAAAAAGGCCGCTGTCATGGAGCAGGTGCTACTGCCATGTTTCAGCGCCACAGCTGAGGCCCTCAACTTTGTTCATCATCCAAAAGGTGAGGGGTCCCTGTCCAGGCTCACGCCTCCTCACAGACGGGTCTCTGGGTCATAAAACAGGCACCCTGAGGGTTGGCGAGGGGCTGGGTATGAACCAATTTAAGTGACTCAAGGGAAGACATAAGAAACCAAACCTAGCCCACTGATAGAATACAAAATCTACTTTATCCCACTGAATCATTGCTTCCCCCACTGCATGTACACAAATAGCAACATTCAGAAAGGTAAAGGAATGTGTGCCACAGCACACAGCCAGCAGCTGGTGGAGCTGGAACTTGTACCCATAGCTGTCAGATGGTTCTAAGAAGGATGTTGGAGTTTTTAGATAGTCCCAGACAGGTCCAGAATAATTCTGATCTCCCAGACTGCCCCCGCCCGGGCTTTCTCTCCCAAGCTCTGGGTTTAGTTCCTATGGAGGGAGGGGGCTAGCAGTGAAAACAGCATTGGCCCAACAGATGGCAGGTGCCAGCCAGTGAACAGTCCCCTCCCCAGCCTCAGTTTCTTTACCTGTAAAAGGGAAGGACTGCAATTGAAGTACTGTCTCCAGATTCTTTTCCGGGCTAAATCTATGCTTCACTGTGACTTAAACTACCCATTCTGTGAAAAGAAAGACTGTGCACTTCCATGCTCAGGGCTACAATAAGTGAGCAGACACAATGGCATGTTGTCCCTTATTGCAAGTGACCTCGACAGCTTTGCTTTCTTTTACTGAAAGTCTTTGAGGTCCGAGTTAATGGAATCAAGGTCAAGACCATACCTACAAGAACACAAATGCTTTGTATTCCCAGGAGATTAACATTTACCAAGACCTAATCTGGCCAGTACTGAACTCAGGGTTTATACACATTACTTCATCTCATCTTTCCTGCAACCCCACAAGGAAGATTCTGGCATGACATGACAATTTTGTAGCGTACACTCAAGTCCACAGAACTTTAGTGATTTTCAAAGGTCATGGTCATGCTAGCTGATTCTTAAGTGCCCAAATTTAATAACAGTGTTGCAGAAGTGGACCCCAGGTGATAAATGACTGAAGAAAGGGTAGGATTAGCTCTGGTTGATCCTGGGACACCAACCTAGTGAGTCTTCCCAGTACATGGTTACGTGAAGCTCAGCTTCCCATGTCTGGTTCTGAGGTCATGGATGTTACCTTGAATCATACGCTCAGAGGTGGACAGGTGGCAGATCTCACCCATACGGCCTGGCCCCAAGGTACGACCTGTTTTCCCTACACTGCAGGAGGGATCCCTACAGATGGAAATCTTTCCTACAAGGATCACAGGGGAAACCTGCCTACTTTTTTTCCTGGCAGACATTCTGTGACCATGAATAGTCTGCATGACAATCAGGGTCTTCCCACTACCCCTGCCATTTCTCTGGTCCTGGGCCAGGACAGGTGGCCCAACCTGGGTGGGCAGGCTGCTGATGCTGGAGTCGGCACATGCTCTCAGAGCAGGGCAGGGAGAGCTCTGCTAGTGGCCTCTGTCCAGCACCAACCAAGGTGTGGGGAAAAGGGACAGCAGGGATGTCCTTGCAAGTGGAGCAAGGATGAGAGAGAGGCAGGGTGCTTCGCTGCTCAAACTTCTGGACCCTTCCACAAAGCCTTATAGTCTGAATATTCATGCCAGGGCCCAGCAGGCCTCAGTCCTGAGTGCCCATGGCCAACCATCCAAGGCCTTTCTTAGTCCACTCTGTTCCCTCGGCCACTGAAACTGTAACTGCCCTCAGCTAGAACTTCATACCTTCTGCCTGGGCAGAGTGCCTGGTATTTTTACCAGAGCTGCCTTATGCCATCGGACTGTGCCCTCCTCGGTGTGCCCCTCATCTGTCAAGAGCCAGTACAACTGATCCTTTGATATGGATTTTTCATCCTCCCCCCATAGGCTCTCCAGTTCAGTCTCATCTCCACCTTGTGCTAGGAAGCCTTTTGAGGAGAGTGGGCTCCACCCAACAAGTGTCACACTTCCCAGGCTTGGCAGTACCCCAGGGGCAGGAAGTATGTGCCACTCTGCCGCTGGAGGCTCCTCTTAGGGTGCTTGGTGAATAGTTAGTGATAGAATGAATGAACTAATCAATGACTATAAAGAAGAGAAACTCGGAGGTGCAGGGGTGGGGAGGATGGACAAGTGAGGGAGGAGGAGTTGAAGACAAGGGCCTCAGAACCCCTTCTACTTACCCAGCCTAGCCCGGAAGCTGCGGACTGTGTTGCCACCTCCAGGTCGCGCGCCTCTTTGGCTGTATTTCTCATAAAGTCGGAGCATGTGGACAGCGACCATGTCCTGGGCGCCAGGGCCCAGAACTGCGGCAGCATCCCCTGGGAACCGCTGGGGGTCCTTGTTCCCAGCCAGACCATCAGCAGCCTGGGGCAGGGACCGGGCGGGGGCCGTGTGGCTACTACCCACGGCCCGAAGCAGCAGCAGAAGCAGTGTCAGCAGGGGCAGCAGTTGGGGCTCTGCTCCTGAGCTGATTCGAGAGAAGCAACGGGCCATGGTGGGTGGCTGCAGCGAAGCGCCTAAGCTGGGAGGAGGCGGGAGCGTGCAGGCGCACAGGAGGCTACGGACCGATCCTGAGGCTGGAGGACTCGATGCCAGCCCCGGGAGCCCGGGGTGCAGGGTGCTGGCTACCGAGATCCGCGAGGGGCGCAGAGCAGAGGGGCGGGTAGCTGAGTGCCGCGCCAGTCCTAGCCAGCGGTCACCGCGGTCGCAGCCCGGCAGAGTCGGCGCGCGTCTCCGCGGACTAGCACCGCGAAACTTTGCAACCCACAGTGCGCTGGACTTGGCGGGTTCGAGGGGCGGGGCGGGGCGGGGCGGGGCGGCTGCGCCCTCGGGGGGTGGGGGGGGTATCCGGCCGCAAGCCCCAGACCACTGTGGGCCGCCGCCGACTCTGCTGCCCCTGGCCTGGCTGCGGTGTGCGTGCGCCCGTGTGTGGTGGCGTGCGCGCGCAGGGTTGGGCGCCCAGGAGTGTGGGGGGCGTGGGTGTGGGCGAGAGCGCGCCCCGCTCCCCTGCCGAGAGCCGGAGACCCAGGGCCCGCGCTGGCTCCTGTGTGTCGGCGCCACAGCCTGCCCAAGGCTGCGCCGGGACTAGGCGGCCTTTGGAGGGGGGCCCGCCTGCCGGGTTGCCCCTGTAATGGCATGCGATGACTGTGTGGTTGCAGGATGACAGCTCCCCCATGGTACTGGAGAGGGGATGTGTGCTGCCTCTGAGCCAGTGTGTGTCCAAAATTCAAGAATGAGGGAAACACCAGCTTTTTCTGGGCGGGCAGTCTTTTTGAAAAGGATAATCCTAACCCCAAAGCTCAACTAAAGCAGGACAACCGGAATAAGATCCTGATTAAAGTTCATAATTGAAGGAGTCACTGACCTTTTACTTGACCACGATGATTCTAGTTGTTGAAGTAACACATCAAAGGTTCTTATTAATCTTTGAACTTGTAGCCATCAGGATGAAACCTCAAAAAGGAGATGGTTTCAAACTTAGGTGCTACTTCCAAAGCGTCAGGATAGTAAGAGAGAAAGCAGCGGTTTTCCCAAGGAGGTTTCACAATGAAGTGAGGGTGTAATGAATTCCTGGCCCAGGGCCCCTCAACTTAGCCCCGGAGCAGAAGGTCCTGAACTTCACCTTGCCTTTAGTAGAGTTTCTTTTCCACAGATAGAATTTCAGAGAGTCTGTGAACTTGGTTAGACAAAAAGTGCATCTTTATTTTCAATGACCTGTAACTGAATCGTATTTTGGAATGTTGGAAATTCAGGTAACACAACAGCACAGTAGTGGTGCTAACCATGCCTGTGATTTGGCCACCAAGAGCCATCAACCCCAGATAATTTCATATCACATAAGACCTGTTTCTGATTTCTCAAAATATCATTTCGCTCATCACTATTTTAGATAGATAGTAGTTAGACCCACTGCTCATTATTGAATGATGCAATAAAATAGCATGTATATTACTATAAAGTTGTTTTTAAAAATATTTTGATAGTTGTATTTTAATGTAATTGCCTTCTTTGGTAACCCATACTAAAGATAATGCTCTGAGAAAGGGTACAGGCTTAATGAGACTGAGAAAGGGGTTCAAGGTCCTCCACAAAAAGGTAAAGGATCCCCTGAGAAAACAGGACCTTCTCAAGGCCATGACCTTGGAGCTGGGTCCAGGATACTGTCTGTGCTACATTCACAGCCTATTTGCAAACTTGTGAACACTCTGTTCCCTTTACTTGGTAACTCTGGGCTCCCTGAGCCAAAATAGTTACTTTTCTTGGAGGACTCACAATGTAATAATTGAAAAATTTCTGGAAAAAAGCTTCTGTTAAGGTGTAAAACACAACCCATTTGTAATTTTTAAAAAAATCTTGCAGTGTCAAATAAGATCCCATCCTATTAAGAGTTTCTGAACCTCCACAGTGGGAGGCCTGCGGCTTTTGGAAGACTATAGAGAAGCATTTTTATTTATTTCGATAATTAGCTCACCTTGCCTGTTCAACTTCCGGTTAGTTAGTCTAGCTCCCATTTATGCTGTGAAACAGTTTTCAGAATCCATCTGCCTCGAGGGGAGATGATCAAGTCACAACCTTGCACTTGATGAATCTCTCCTTATAAATGATCCACACCATCTTTTATTGCTCCCTCCCCCACCCTCACCCTCATTTCCCTCCTTCTCCATGTGCCCCTCACTTCCCCTCAACCCCCTCTCTCTCCTTCTCCCCCAGAATGCCTCTGACCTGTACCAGCTGGGGGTAACCTCTGCTCATGGGTAGTTTTGTCTCTTCTGGGGCAATATACAATCGAGGCCTGTGAAAAGCAGGGTTAGTCTGCAGGAGGCCCGGACAAGCTGGGCTATTCGGGATCCGTGTCCATTAAAGCCTTCTAGCTCTCCTTAACTCATTCCCGCTCCATTCAAGCCGGCCTGAGGGTCAGGCTTTAGTTGGCACTAAAACCTGTAGGGTACAGATTCTCTGACATTGTTGGGGAAGAATTAAGGCATCAGCTGGGGACGGCTAATATTTCTTGCCTCATTTTATTGCCGAACAGCGGGATTGTAAAGTCTTGAACACTGGAGCACTATGGCCCCCTTTCATGTAGCCGAGATGATGGGATAAAAATGTGTTTGGTGAAGCAATTCAGATTACCACCGGGTCACATCCTTGCTGGCTCCCAGCACGGCCTGCAAACAGCATCTCTAAGACAAGAAACAATTGCTGTGCAATTTCAGCTCATGCAGAACAGTGTTGCTAGCGTGGAAATGAGGCTAATTGTGGAGCTTGCCAATGAGAATGTTTTGTTTTTAATAGCTCCGGCTGCAGCTCAAAATGAGAATTGAGATGGCAAACTGTGGATTCAAGTCTTGAGAGCTGTGATTTCTGACAGCTTTCTTCTAAAATTTTCTGGGTCCTGGGACTATCGTACACTAATTCCTATCAGAGACACTGAGGTCTTGAACTTGCAGACTGGGATGGAGGATTCACTCCTCAGGGGGGTGAGAGGTTGTTTAGGAGCTTTTAGTCTTCCAGGTCTTTCTGTCACAAACTCTGGTTTCCTTAAGCTCGGAAAACCCTGAGGAAGGACTGAAGTGCCTTCATAGTTAATAACTCCTACACCAGAGTTAGGGAAAAGCAAAGTTTGTGCAGTGCTAAGAAGCAAGCTCACATGGTTTCATCCGGAACCGCTCCCCAAATAAATACCACATGTAAATGTTTATGAGCAATTGTTTCATGGTATTGTCTGGTTAATTTGTTGTAGAGTCAGTTTGTGGCTCAAACTAGCTCCATTACCCTGGGCCAACTCCACTGCCTCTTTGGAACCCTGACAGCCTCCTGTTAAAATGAAAAGGCAACCCCAGTCTCTGTGCTTGGATCTCTGACCTCAGGTCTACCCATTTTTGGAAGTGTAAAGGCCCACATGACCCTTTGCAGTCAATTGGGGCTAGATTTGTGTCCCTTAAGCTAGTTATTTGCTTTCTCTGAGTTTTAGTTTCATCCTTTCTGACAGGGGTATAAGTGCAGGCTATTTTAAGGATCACTGGTAGAGTTTGATTTTTTTTTTAAGATTTATTTATTTATGCATACAAGCTGGGGTACAGACCAGAGGCATGGGGCAGTGAGAGGGTTAACCAGAGGCAGAGTGGGGAGCAGAACAGGCAGATCTACTATGGAAACACACTGCTGAGGGGAGCAGCAGGAGAGGCAGGAGAGGTCTGCTGCGCCATGTGGACATGTCTCCGGCTGGGCATCGGACTTGTGTTGCAGCTGCCGACAGACAGCTCCACAACACAGCCCCTAACCGCTGGGCCACCAGGAAGGCCTCACTGGTAGTGTTTTAACATGAGATGGTACTTAGTAACACTGATCATTGTCCTTGTTTTTTATTTAAAGTGGACCTTAGACTCTGGGGGATTTGGTGAGCCAGGCCACACCTTGCTCTGTGGAGGGAATGATTTCTTAGTGCCTAGTGCCAAGAGTTGAAAAGGAAAGGAAAAGGAAAGCGAATATTTCCTTAATGAGGAAGTTGTAGACGTCTACTAATGAGCCTGTTATCAGTATCTGTCCAAAGAGTGGGAGGAGGATTCACAGCTCTTCCTCTGGATTCCAAAACTCTTGGCCCCCAGGACAAAAGAAATGCAAGAGAAGCCCTGTTCCCATTTGGGGCATGAGCTGTGAAAAAATGGCTGAAGGGTTTGCTGGAGCACTAGAGACAAGAATCCCAGGGCCTCCCCAGGCTGCTGGGCCCAGTGTAATAAATCTGTGAAATAACAAGCACAAAGGACTTTATAATCAATGACAGATTTTATTTTTGCTCTGGCAAAATCCATCCGTGGAGTTAACATTTTATAGGGAAATAACTACCCACTTTGTGACTCCTCCTCAGCCCATATTCTCTTTCTTGAAAGTTGGGAAAAACTCACAGAATCAAAGTCAGCTCCTCGGAGAGCTGTGGCAGGAGAAAGCATGACTTCCCCTGGGCGGGAACCAACTCTCCCGCTACTTCCTAGGGTGGCTTGGGCCATTCATTTCTGTTTTGCTAAAATACCCGTGACATGTGAATAAACCAGGATTACAGAACATTGTCTCGGTCAGAAATCTGAGCCGGCATGGGCTCTGGTTTGATGAAATATGTTGCTCTCTGAGCAAACATGGGAATTGGTATTACTTCTCGTTAAAGCTGAACAGTGGGACTATTTAGAACTGAGGCATGAATGCTGCACTGTGGGGAGTGACAATTTGAAGGGAGTAGATTTGGGGGAGGGGGACACTGGTGTGTGTGAGTTGGCCAGAACAAGCCAGTTAGAAGTCTGTGGAGGAGGCAACTAAAGGGACACTTTGGAAATTAAGACCCCTTTGGGATGGCACAGTCTCCTCACAACCCCTAAATATTCCTTCTCAAAACCTTTGTAGGATGGGCAAAACTTTACATCCTGGCTTTTAGGCGCTTATCATCTGGCCTGCCTGTGCTTGTCTCCATGGAGCCGGTCTCTCTTCATGCCAGTCCTCTCCTGTACCAGAATTCAGTAGGGCCCACCCTCCTCCTGCAAAGTTTTCCTGCCTGCTGTGGCTCCCAGCACCCAGGCCCTCATTCCCCCACTTGCCAAGGTGCTTGTCTGATGGTTCCCCATGCAGACAGTCCAAATGCAATGACGAGGCCCTAGCATGCAAAGACCTGGATCTCTGCCCCAAGCAGGGCAGCTCTGCAGGGTTGTCTGGCTCAAGACTCCCAATGGGTTCTGCTGAGGAGCCACAGTACATTCCACTTCTCCCTCTGACCAATCCTGGTTCCCACAGCACTCCCATAAACCTCGGTGTTCACATTTCCATCTCAGAATCTACTTGGGAGAGCTGACCTGAGAGAGTCACCAGCAGTGATGTGAAGAAGTGGGCTCTGAGCTGGGAGTGGGGGCTGAGTGATCTATTGTGAGTGGCAAGGAGGATTCTATGACCGGTGTGTTTGGGGCCAGGATAGCAGTGAGGTAGGGAATTGAAGGGTTTAATGGCTCACTATCAAGGATCCAAGGGAAGTGGCCCTTATGAAGACAATCAAATTGGTTGACTCTTGAGTGACATGGATTTATGGGAGATAGACAATGAAAGTTTGAGGGTGATTAATTGCTAATTTAAGGCGAAGTGTGCAAATCAGAGGGCCTTCTTGACAGGCTATAAAAACAAACCCTCCTCTCTCACAGTAGGTGCAACTGAGAATCAGACCCAGGACTTAAACATGAAAGTAGTCAAACTCTAGAGATGAGTGAATGCTCAAAGCCAGAACATCTGTTACACTAAGTCAGAACCCTGGTTGGGAAGAAGTAGGATCCTGAGCCTTGGATGGAGATATCGTGCTTGATGCACTTAAGAATCGTAAACCCAGCAACTGCTGTGTGCTCTGGGATGAGGATGTGGTCAGACCCTCTTGCTTGAAGACCATGTAGATGCAAGCCCTGTCCCTCTCATATTCTATCCATAGACTCATATTCTATCCACACCTCCCTTCTTGGCTACCAGACAAAAATGGGATCACATATTGTGGGATTTTCACATAACCAGCCAGGAAAGTGCAGGGCCTATAAAGGGAGGATAGATTGGAGGTTCTGTATCAAGTCAACATGTATTAGCAGGACAAAGAAGAGTAGGATTGGAACTTGTACCTGATGGTGTTGGATCAATGGATCAGGATGGAGAGTTGGATATGGGAGAACTTATCAATACAGCAGGAGCATTGGCCCACGAGCAGGATTTACACCATGGAACAGGTCCAGCAGATCAGGCTAATGTGCTTATGGGTCGGTGCCTACATATTGGAAAAAACAATGGACTGCATTAAGTGAAATAATGATGTAATTGCCATGTTGAATGATAGAAGAACAGATTAAAGGTTCAGAGAAGTGGACATTCTAGAGTGAAAATAAGACCTGAACAGCGGGATCCTGTATGTCCTGTAGAAGGGTTAGGAGGAGGGTCCACTTACCAAAATGATCAGGATATAGTGCAGTGAGTGGGGCACCAACATTGTGAAAAGCTTGGTGATGGCTGTTCTTTGTGTGTTAAGACTCAGAGTAGGAGATACTACTACTGAACTGGGATCTCTAGCAGAAATGGGACAGGAGGATCCCCAAATAATAGAGTGCTGGTGCCTGACTCACATGGAACTGCGGAGTGTTTAGTAAAACATGGAGTTATTGGGGGGGTGGGCACAGATAGATGGAGAGCCAACAAGGGTATGACTCGATTTGTAAAATCAGCTGTAAATTACAGAAGGATGGATGAGACTGAGGGCAGCCTCCTCAGCAAAAGGCATACTCTCTTGTTCTATTTCTGGACCTGGATCAGTTTTCAGGTCTAGGATACATTGACTTGGGTAAGTGGGTACTCAAGAAGAAGGAAGCTGTAACAGGACAGCAAAGATAGATAAATGGTGATGATTCACCTCCCCAAAAGGACCAATAGCCATTTACTCAGAGAGCAACTGTGCAGACTCTTCAAAGACAGATGGGCACAGGATCCAAGCTGATATTGGGACCTGGTGTTCGTGGTGCCCAAAGCATCATTCATCTCCATCAGAGCAGAATTACATGGGAGCTAGGTAATAAATGGATACTGGTCCAGGCCAAGTCCGCTGCCCCACCCAGTAGCCATTTTCCCCAATCTCAAATGTATAGCTAAACTGAACACCCTTAGTATCTACCCAAACTTCTGCATTGGTTCCCTAGGCTGCAGGGAAAGAAACATGGTAGTGGAGAAGACAAGATGAAACTTGAAGGGTAAGGGCTACCATTGTAGGGAAGTCCAAGTGGAAGCCTCTACACCTGTTCTCTCACTCCTGCTCTAGGCGGATTCAAATATCAAAATCTATGTTGTGTCGCAAGGGGAATGGCAAAGATTAGTACCATTCCTGAAAACAAGGGATGCTTCACCAGTATGGCCCTTGCAGAAGACAGACAGATGATAGAGAATGACAGTGGACTACAACCAAGCATAAACTGAATAGTCAGATGTGATATCTTAGCCAGAGTAGATGGACATAGCCTCAAGTATAGGTCTGCACCATTGATCTCGTTTATTCCTTTCTTCCCTTTTCCAGAGGCACTTAGAAGCAGTTTGTATTCATGGAGAGTACCTTGCTTTTGGAATCTACAGATTCTCCCTTAGGGACTACTACTCTGAATCAGAGTGACATAGAAAGCTGCCAGCTTTGAGTGGAACCCAAAGCAGGAAAGGGCTCTGAATCCTGTTGCTTGGACCACGTGATGTCTCAGCCCCTGTGGCTGAAAAATACTGTGTAAAAGTTGTGGCACATCTCAATAGGAGTATGGTTTTGGAGCAATGCCCAGTCATCTATAGTAGAGAATTACATGCCATAAATGCAGCTCCTATTTGTTGTATGGCACCGTCAGGGGCAGAGATCCTAACCACAGAAAGTCAAGTGATTGTGCCCTCAAAACTGCCTGCCATGAGATGTGTTCTCTTAGGCCCACCAAGTGATAAATTTGGGCAGGTGCAGCAGCTATTCCTCAAAGGTGGAAGTTGTTCATCCGAAATTGAGCTCGATTAGCTCTATGTGTGCAGTGAAGCTACGTAGGCAGGTGTCTTGGACCTGTAGGCTCTCCGTCAGTGCTGTATGTGTGCCTCTCTGTCACGTCACACTTATGCCTCATGGGTGTCTTATCACCAGCTAAGCTAAAGGAAAGTGTATGAGCTTGGATGGTTGGGTAGATGGATGGATGGATGGATGGATGGTATGTAGGTGTGAACTGAAAACATATTTCTGCTGCATCGCAACCACACACAGGGGTGGCCCTGAAAGACAATGTGGGGAGATCTTTATGGGCAGAGCTTTGCGGGACACACTTGGTCATCTACTTTGGTCAGCCTGGATAGCATCAGATACCCACCTCTGGATCCATCTTGAGGGTAGCTTATGGGAAAGATGGACTGACTGGCTTCTGATGGTGGAGGGTGTGCCATTTCTCAGATGATGGATATGCTGTTTGGGGCATATGAAGTGATCAGCATCTGGTACAGTCTATATCCCTTGACCAAGCTCAATTTCAGTGAAATCAGTCTTGATTATTACTATGGCATAGTTTTTAAAAAACAAAAATGTATCTGGTACCATCATCTAAAGTTTTACTAAGACTCAGTCCCTTGACTCTTCCTATGTTAGTAAATGCGCTCTAGGCTAGAGTATTTGTCTCCTAATTGGTTTTATTCCAACCAGAGGAACTCATCATATTGACTTCCTGGGACCTGCTTTGTTTTTGTTGACATTTTTTTCCGTTGCTCCAAGGCCCTTCTCCAGCACACTTCCTGCCCTAAATAGGTCAGAATCTAGGGGGCATTGGCAGGCTCTTTTCTGGTCACATCCTCTCATTACCAAAGTTGTGCTGACCTTCTGCTCTGCGCTGGTGGAAGCTTCCCCACTCCCCCGTTCCTGTGGACCCAGCTGAGCCCCGCACAGGCTGGGGCATCTATCAGGCCCAGGCAAGCAGTGCTGTGGATTCAGGCTTGTGGCTGCGCCTTCGCTCACCTATGAGACCAAGAGGAGACCCTGCTTTCTGCTTCCTTCCTGGCTGTCCGGGACCCCCATGCCCAGCTCACTTCTGGGGTCAGTCCACTTGTCTTCAGTTTCCTCATATGGGGGCTTACCTTTCTGGTCTGGCAGCCTGCTCTCCTTCTCCAGCCTCATTCACATCCGGCCTCATAGACCTCAGGGTCCTGGATCCCCTGGGGAGAACCATGATCCACTGGACCACATTGGGCACTGTGGCTAAGGGTCTGGCTTCATCCTGGAGTAGGCCCAAGATCTGGGCAAGCTCTGCTTCCTCTTCTGTAAAATGCAGATTGTAGTGAATTCACCTCATGTAGGTGTTTATGAAGAGCGGAACAATTAAGATCAGTGTGCTGCTGTTGCTCACAGCTGGCCTAGGGTGACCAACCGGGGAAACTGACCTGGGAGCTTCCTGGGTTTAGCACTGAAAGTCCTGCCTTCCAGGAAATTTTCACCCCCATGCAAATGAACACTCATTAAATCCTACAGGAACTGTAACATCTGACTTCCTTCTTTCCCATGGTGGTCCTTTCACACGGACTGGTGTCCCCACATACATCTATTCCAGCTTTGAGACTCCCCCAGACCATCCTATGGTGAACAGCTCCTGCTGTATGAAGACCCCAGGGACAATCCTACACTCCGATATCCTGTGCGCACTGCATTCAGCCTAACGCTCCCCATTCTGGAGCATCTTAGGAGGTCCCAGCCCTTCCGTAAGGTAAAAGACACCTTATGGAGATGCCCTGCTGGCCACCAAACCTGAATCCCAGCTCCCTGACGCTGACGCTTATGCAGACCTGCCTACCAGGAGCCAGAGTAAACACACCAGCGGAACTGCTGGCCCCAGTTACTCCTCTGCATACGCCCATCCTGCTGCACTTCTGGGGCACTGTGCAGCCCACCTGCCTATCCAAATTCCATCTGTGCTCCTTCTTCCTCCTCTGGATGCCAGGTGCTCCCTCTTGGGGACTCTCCTTTACATGATAACACCCATTTGGGCTCCTCCCCAACTTCCAGCTAGTTTCAGGGGAGAGTGTGGTTTGGTGAAATAGACATGGGGAACACTGGGTGCCACAGACTACCAGACAACCAGGCTGCATGTTGGCATCTTTTATGGACATGGGAGCCCTGGGGATGTCTGTCAGTAGAGAGGGCCTGGATCGGGAAGGGCTTGGACAATTGACTAAGGAAGAGACTGGATGTGGGGGGCTACAGGGGAGAGGTAAAGAAAGACTGTTGCCCCTTGACCCCAAGCCCCCATCACCTGCTTCCGGCAGGGCCATAGGCCTCCATCCTCATATGTCCTCATATGCTGCCTGTTGAGAGCATGAGAGGGTTGCAAAGCCATAGCCTCTGCCGCTTTTCCTACTGGAAAAGGTGACTGGCAGTAAAAGTCAATTCCCCCGCAGCAAACTAGTCTCATGGCTATTGTCTAGTGACATCATGCCCAGTGGTACCCTTGCCTCAAATTAAATTAGTCAAATTACCATTTTCATATGACAGTTTCACCTTTCCTGAGATATCTGGTAATCCAGGAGTTTTCACCAGATTTTCTATTCTGTGAATATTTGTTTTTACTCAACCCAGATTTTCAGCTTTTATTAAATTTGCCTCCTTTAGGTAAGATTCATCAGATGTAGTGTTTCTCAATATATGTTCTTTATGTGGCTAAGTTCTTACTTTTGCATGGCCTTTGTGCATATTGCATATTTTGGTGTTAATACATGCTTGTGAAGAGGGGCCCAAATTTATTGTCAATTTTCTTAATTTTACTCTGTGTAATGCCATTTTTACACAGTTGAGGTCATTCTATATTCACATACCTGGATTTTTGTTTTGTCACTAACTTTGGAACACCAATCTTTATGTCACAAAAAAATTTCAATACCTACATTTTAATACAAATGTATTTAAATACAAATATTTAATACAAGTATATCTTTAATACAAATAAAATATGTATACATATATATATTTTTTTTTTAAATAAACAAGGGGTCACTTGGAAACCATCTCCTGCTTGATTGTATTAATGAACAAAAACAATGCTCAAGCACAAAACTTTCTTTTTTGATGTATTTGGAGACAGGTAGGAAAATAATACTTGGTTTTTACAAAATGAGCCTTCCCTTAAGGCCTGGACATAGAAGTGTAAACCATGAAATGAACCCACCAGGGCCAGCTGTCATACCACATCTCTGTCACCTGTGTATTTTGAGGTCGCACATGGACCTGCCAGTATACCTGGGAAGAGTTGCTGTATCACAGTCACATTTGCATTCTTGGCAGGCAGGCCTGATGAAGAGAAATTTGGAACAAGTTTTACATCCTATTTAGAAAAAAAATCACTTGTATCCCCTAAAATAACAGGTTACAGTAGAAAGATACTGCCTGGAAGTTATCCCTTGCACTTCGGTTCATTTTCCATTTGATTGCAGCTTACATAGTTGTTTGATTAATTTCCTTATACTGTGATCCTGCCACAAAGTACAAAAACGTATTTTACGTTTTAATGACTGCATGCTTAGCTTTAGCAGGGCCCAGCTAATCAACGTCCCTTATTCATATTCTAATTTTTCCCTTTATAAAAAATACCAGAGGAACATCTTGTTCAATAAATAATTTTCCTGTTTCGAATTATTGTGGCTTTGGCAAATAATTTGCTAAGTAACACCAAATAATACATTTCCAGAAGTAAAACTGTTTGATCAAGGAGTATGAATATTTATAAAACTTTTGCAATTTTTTGAAACAACTATCCTTCCTGAAAGTCATTACTACGTTTATTTTATTTTTAATGTATCAAATCTTGCAATTCATATAGAATCAAATCCGATTTTTCTGGAGCCGCTGATAACTTTGAGACTTGTCACATCCCCCTCCAAAGGTTAAGTATCAAATTATGCCTTATTTCTGTGTTGCTTATTTTGTTTTACTTTTATATGTAGTTATGCCTGCCTGTTTGATGTGGGTGGGATTTCTTCAGCTCATGTATGTGGTGAGGTGAGCAGGTTTTGACTGCAGAGTAGAACCTTCCCGTAATAAAACATTTAGAAATAAACCCACCTCTTCAAACAAGTTCCAGCCTCTGAAGCCATTCAACAGCCTTTGTGCATCCTTTCTGGCTGCTTTTTGGTTCTAAGGATATAGGAGACGCTGTGAAGCTCCAGAGCCCTGGGGCAAGGCCGCGCTATGTAAGGAAGGGGCAGCCTGCACACCTATGTTGCAGAGGCTTCCTCCCTGGGTGGTCCAGCTGTCCTCTGCATCCCTATAGCCTGATCTGGTTCTGGGGCACCCACAGGTCCCTGAGCAGCTACTCTGCCAGTGTGGGGCCTGTGGGGGGGCGAGCATGCAAATGACAGGAGGAGCAAACGCCAAGACAAGCCTCATGAACCACCTGGGAGGCTCCAGCTTTGCCCTCACCCCAGCGTGGCTTACAGGGCCCTCTGGAATCCTGTTTCTGGACTCTTAGTGCATCCCATGGGACTTGGAGAGTTTTCTCTGAGGCAGGGATTGGGGTCAGGAGCAAGATGAGAATTGAGAAGTAGATATGTGGTAAGGGGTGATGATAGAGCTCTCACTAGCAAACCCTAACTGAGCCTGATTGGAGAGGTACAGGAGGGCTTGCTGGAGGAGGTGATGACTGGGTTGAGAAGGAAGCAACACAAGGAAAGAAGGCAAACATTCCAGGTAAAGGGTTCAGAGTATGCACAGACAGAGAGGGAGTAGCTAGGTGGGGGACTAAGATACCCCATTTTCCTCATAAACCTTTCAAATAACACTGGTCAACAAATTTTTACATAAGTCATATTACTGAAATAAAATTACTCATTTCCTATCAATTTGTATGTGCTCAACATGAATATGACAGTCAAATTCTAATTTTGGCTCTCTTTTTTTTTGTAATCTGCAATAAATGGATGTTTACATCACGAAATACATGCCAGTAGTAATAGGCTTACAGTTAATATCTGTAAAAAATCAAGTCATAGACTACTTCTTAGATTTCTTCGCTTGTCTCTTGGACAGCTGTTCAGGAATAGAATAGATGGAAGATGGTTTCCATTGTGCAAAAGCACTGTCTTAAGACTCAGTGTCGATGAGTCTAGAAATAATCTCCATTCTTGTGGGTCATGAGTGATTTCTAAGGCATTCATGAGGCCCTCAATATCAGAACAGAATACCAGAGTACTTTCCTTTCTGAAGAAAGGCTCCAAGTGCTGGTGGCGCTTTCGATAGAAAGTAATTATGACATCTTCTAGAAGATTCCATTGTAGGAGTCTTGATCTTAGCAATTCTGCCTTGCTCTGGGCTAAGTCCAAATCATGAACCAGGTCACTGAGTTCTTCCTGTGTTAGTCTGTGTGGGGTTGATGATGCACCACAGTGAAAATCTGGATCACTGCATGCTGATGGAACAGGAGAAGAACAGGTCGGCTCACCCTTGTCCTCATCAGATGGATCAAGAGAGTATTCTGCTGGAGGTTCTGGAATAGGAAGTCCCTCACTATGTGGAACTGGTCTCAATGCAGATGAAATGTTTGGGTAGACTACTCTCGACTTCTTTTGCTTCGTTATTCTGCCAGCAAGAAGAGGTACCAAGCAGAAGTAACAGTCTTTAATGTGGTTGCTTGGCTCTCTCCGCACCATGGGGACTGCAAATGGCATGGATGGTCTTTTGCCATTTAACCACTGTGAAAGCTGTTTTGTACATGTAGCACAGCATATATGCAGGACCCAAGGCTTGCCTTGGTCACCAACCTTGCATCCCAAGTCAAGATGATAAGACTTCCTCACTTGAAGTGATACTTTTCTTCTGATTGGCAATTGTCACTTCCCCACAAATAGAGCAGAAATTGTCCATGCTATTAACGCACTTTCGAGGCATTACTCTTCTGTATCATGCCTAAATGGATAAAATAATAACAGTTCTATGGAATAGTAGCTTCAACTGTCTCGCACAAAGTCTGAAATATTTTCAATGCTCAACCTTTCTGACAGGGCTTTCTATAGTGCACTGCTGACGTCAGCTTACTTCAGCAGCCTCCTGGCAGTAGTTTTGCATTGCATCAGAAAATGATGCAATCAACCCTGGATGATGTGTGCATGGTGGTATTATGCAATGCGATGCAATATTATATCATTCTAGGCTGATTTAGGCTGTTGTTGCAGTCCTACTGAATAAATTTACACGGTGAAACTTACAAAATGAATTACATGAAATATCTTCAAAACGAGAGCTAATAAAAAATTTTCAGGTTATATTCATGTTTAGCACACCAAGATACTACAAGCTAGGGCCTTTTAAAGTCAGTAATGATCTCACTGTTGACCAGTGTAATCACAGCTAGCAAGACCCCCAAATTAAGCCACTGGGAGTGAAGGAAAGCCATGTAATATCTGCTGAAGCAGAGATGTGTCTTTGTAGAATTACTGAGAGGAACACAGGAACTATTCATGGCAGAAGCCCGGAACCAGGGTCCTCCCTGCAGGTAGCACAGTGAACCAAGCCATGAACCAAGGACTAGGCCTTGACTCTGTTCTTGCCATTCCTTCCCATCCTGGAACCTATTGCCCTAGCCAGAGTGGGGATTCTGGAGACCACAGACCTCTCTGCTCTCACTGGAGTCGGGGGTGGGCTGAAGTTGTCTGAAAGTCGGGACCATGGAGGGAAAGCAGGCAGGGAGAGTAACCTTCCCCACCAGACAGCAATGGGTGGAGGAAGAGTCTCTGCCTGCCTTGTTGTGTGACTTTGGATGACTTTCAGCTCCCACAGTGTCTGCATCTTGTGGAACGTGCATCTGGAAGTTTAAACATCCTTCCTTAAATCACTTAGCGATGCCAAGTGTCTTCTGCTTCAGAGTTAGAGGGCAGCCAGGTGATTCTTGAAAGCAGCCACCACTGCCTCCCCTAGTAGGACTGTCCTCTGTGTCGAGGTATTGGGCACCAGTGGACCTGTGTAGCCTGGGGCCGCTCAGTTCTGGACCCTCCCCATCTGTCTGTCTTTGGGGAAGGTCAGCGCCTCTCTGGAGCCAGCAGAGGCATCCGGCGGGCTGGCAGGCAGATTTTATATGCCTAGTTAGGGTTTTATGGTGTGGCCAGGCAAATCCGTGTCTGACAAGGCATGCGGGTGGTGTGGCTCCTGGCGTCTACTCCTGGCTGGGTCCGCCCCAAGAACAGAGGCCACCGGGCCACCCCAGCAGGCTTACCACAGGACAGCACTCCCAGGCCTGGCCTTGGCGGTGGGGGACTAGCCCTCCCCAAGGAAGGCTTTCTTCTCCTGAGATACGTGTTTCCATTCATTCATGAAAGGGCTGGTCTGAGCAGGGCTGAGCGGGTGGAGAAGGCAGGGCGGGCAGGCCTCTGGTTGAACCTCACTGCTTCTTCCTGGGCAGGCAGAAAACAGGGTCTTGGGGATCTGGAGTTGGTGGGCGCTTCAGGGTCACAAATATTTTAGAACAGGGAGATGTCACTGGCCCACCAGACCAGATTCTTCCAACTCCAGGCCCTGGGAACCCAGGAGAAGCAGCAGGGCCCCAGGCAGCTTGTATTCTAAAAGAAGTAAACAAAGTAACAGCCGCGTTGCCAGCAAGGGGGGTCCCAGGAAGGCAGGAAGCAGGGCCATCTGGGAGGGCCATCTGGGAGAATGTGACAGTGACAGAGGTCATGTGCCTACATGGAGAAAAGACTGGGTAAGACCTGATGAAGCTTAGAAATTATATAGAGGGCCTTGCTGGTGGCCTGTGGGTTAAGTCTCAGTGTTATCACCACCAGGGCCAGAGTTTAATCCCTGGCCAAGGAGTTAACTCGCATATGGCACAGCAGACCTCGCCTGTCTTGCCCCTTGCTCCCCTTAGCAGTGTATTTCAGTATATCCACCTGCTCTGTCTCTGGTGAATCCTCTCACCCCCCTGCACCTCTGGCCTACACGGCAGTTCTTCTATGCAAAAAAAAAAAAAAAAAAGCAGAAGAAGAAATTATATTGAAAGCTTTAGAATGTCTGCTTGTGGGGGAGTGAAGTGAAGGGTCGAAGGGAAAACAGACTAACTTAACAGAGAGGCTTGCATGGTCCATGGATGCCCTGAACAGAGGAGTTTGAGTTACTCAAATGTATCTTTCTGATATCAAAACAAAATATTTATATCCACATTGAGACTAACTCCAATTAGAAAGTCTGGATGCAGGTGTGTGGAGGGGTGCAAGCCAAGGCTGGTCAGTTGAGGAGCTTCCAAGCAGTGTGGGCATGTGGGGACCTGGCCATCTCATTGGGGCCCCAATGTTAATTCCTCTTCTCACTGGCAGACCCGGAGTGCTCGTGTCTTCTCTCCAGGAGGGGCAGGGGCGGCTGCCAGGGTGGAGGGAATGGAAGCGGCAGGGACTGAGGACATGAGGATTCACACATAGACCTCGCCACAGCTCCCTGTTCAGTTAGGTGACTCACCCCAGTCCTAGGAAGTCTCTGAACTCAGTCTCTCTTTGCGTTCCCCAGAGAGGATACAGTGTGTTTCTGAGGGCTCAGGGAGGGAGTGCACCAGGCCATGTTCCTTAATAGGGTTTTCACCAAACCTCTGTTTTCCTTCCCTGTCCTCACCCCACCTTTATAGTTCCCAGAAACTCCAGTTCTAGTGGTTTTGGGAATAAATCAGCTGACTTCTTATCTTCCTTACTGAAGCTTAGCTTTTGTCTTTCAACCTTCCCAAAATTCCACTGACATCTCTAATTTGCTGCCATATTTTTCTTTTCTCCCTTATATATTTATGGCTTTTAATTCCTTTCTGGCCATTTTATTGGAATTTTTTGAATCATAATGCCTCTTCTACCCACCATGTTTGGGGAATGTTGGCACTCTACCACTTCTCCAGGCCTCACTTTCCTCCCTAAGGCAGGGACAACAGTGCTCTGGTCAAAGGAGCTCATGGCAACACCAGACGGCCGACTTGAAGGCCAGCACCCCTGGCTCCTGAACCAAGCGGCCCCGTGCTGATAAGATAGGTGAGTTTGACCAGATTTATGACCCTTTCTGAGCTTTCTTTTTCTCAGTAGTAAAATGGAGAGTTCGGGTTCCCTTCCCCAATCCACGAGGCATATGTTAGGTGCCCACTTTTACCTGTTTCCCTGCCCTGAGGGATATGAACCCTGGGATTCTCAGCCCCTTCATGGGGAAATCTGGCACAAGTCTCAGTCATGGCTCAATATCCACAGCGGGGCTGAGGTCAGGGAGGTTTCATCTAGATGGGGTCTCTCCCAGCTCTTTTGCCCCCCAAGGGCAGAGGCAGATTCCAGACTCACCATATGAAATCTGGGACAATCAGGAAATTTCAGGCAGAAGGTGGGTTTGTTTCCATGTGGTAACCCGTGGCTCTGAGCATCATGGAGGACAGAGGGAGGAGTAAGGAGCACCTTTCCTTTGTATGCCATGGGTTGGTGTATTTGGGGAGGGGTTAGTCAGTAGCCACTGTCTAGCAACTGATGACAGAATTTGCAGGTATAAAATAGAAGTACTTTGAACTCTAGAAAGGCCAGTGGTTCTAGAAGCCTCAACCATCCAAAGAAGTGACCTATGAAATTTCCAGATATCCATGTCCCCATGGGTCATTTTCCTTCTTGGCTGTATATTCATGGGAGAAGTGTCCTTAGGTTCTAGGATGCCAATGGTAGGATGCATCTTAGACCTTGTCTGCTTCTGCTAAAATTTGGGTCACCCATTTCCCCTTTCTCCAAGTCTCATTTTCTCCATCTGTAAGAGGGACAAACGCACAGTACACAGACTCTTCATGCACACAGCTCTCGTGATCTCTGGCCCAGGGTGCCCCACCCACTGTCAAAGTCTTCATATGTCCTATTGGGAAGCATCTTGCACCTTTATGTTGATCAACAGGAGATTTTCTAACTAATCACTTTGCTGATGGCTATTTGTCCCTTAAAAGACACATGCTCTTTTGGGGAACACACTGCTATTTTTGCACAAGTCTGTGGGGTCTAGAAGCACACCCAAACTGAAGGACAAAAATATCCTCCTTTTCTGGGGATAACAGGAAAATAACAGAGGTGATGAAGAAACACAAAGACATGTGCCCATCTGCCAAGTATGAGTCATCTCATCACTTCCCTGGCATGGGATGATCGGGGCCTCGGGTCCAGTAAATGGGACACACATGCAATCATGTGTCTCTGCCTGAAGCCAGGCCCATGGGAAGAGTGAGGAAATCTTTCACAACGTGTCCATCAGTGTGAGACGAGGAGGCAGAGTTGAGAGTCAGGGAAGAGAAAACAGAGGAAAAATGGTAGATCCAGCCTAGGCCACTATCTGCCATCTTCTCTGGCCATCAGGGCAGCTGCAGTGCTTAACACCCAAGACTGAGACCACACTGTCAGTCCACTCTGGGTCTGTCCATCCATGGGCTGTGTTAGGGTACCAAGGAGAATGAGTGTTTGGTGTTCCCATTGGAGACCAGTCAGGTTTCTCTGGGCTTTGCAAGGAGTCCTGGAGGGGGTGATGGGAGCTGGTGCACATGGTAAAACTGAATCTTAGAACCAGTACTTTGTCCTCAGGCAACTTTCTGTGGAATGTAAGTTCTTAAATTCCACCAAGTCCTGTAACGTGGAAGCCCACCGAATCAAAAAGACTCTCTGTTGCCACTGCGGGGCCACTTACAGAGGCCTGGAAAGGTCTCCAACTTGTTTTAAACTTGAAGATACCTTTTAAAACGTAAAAATAATTCTCAAACTTATCCACTAATTAGAGGAACTTCGGAGTGTACCAAAAAGAAACAAAAATATAACCTCATTTCTATCACAGTGTTAATTACTATTTTGATAACTTTCTGTCTTTGACCTTTCCTGTGTGTTTTCTTTTCTTTACACAGTGATGATTACATATTTGTACACTTTCATATGGCAATTTTATGTTTTATTAATGAAAGACATAAACATATTCCCATGCCATCTCAAATTTTTCCTAAATTTCACAACTATTGCCTAGGGACATATCATGGATTAATTCACCAATCTTCCAGTATTGGTTAATTAATCCATTGGAAGCTTTAGCTGTTATAAATAATACCCCAGTAACCATCTTTGAGTGCTGTCATTTTTTTTATTGTTATTTATGTTTTTTACATTTTGTATTCCCCTTGGGTAGCCCACCACCAATTCACCCGTGATCCATCTCCATGGTCCCTTGTATTCTTTTCTATTCCATTTTGTGCCCTTATCCTCCCCTCCCCCTGGTCCCCCTTCACCCCCCCTCCCCCAAGTGTCTCTCTCCCATTTGGTTTCCCTATAGTCCTGTTATAAGTGAAACCATTCGATATTTTTCTTTTTCTTTCTGGCTTATTTCACTGAGTATGATTCCCTCTAATTCCATCCATGTCGCTGCAAATTGCATGTGTTTGTCTTCTTTGAATGCTGAATAGTATTCCATTGTGTATATGTACCACATCTTCTGGATCCAATCATCTATTTTTGGACATCTGGGTTGCTTCCATACCTTTGCTATTGTGAATAGTGCTGCAATGAACATATGGGTGCATGTATCCTTCGGGATTAGTGTTTTTGTGTCCTTTGGGTAAATTCCCAATAGTGGTATTGCTGGGTCGTATGGGAGCTCCATGTTTAGGAGTTTGAGGAATCGCCATACAGCTTTCCAAAGTGGTTGGACCAGTTCACATTCCCACCAGCAGTGTAGAAGAGTTCCTTTTTCTCCACATCCTTTCCAGCGTTTGTTATTGCCTGTATTTTTAATGTGTGCCATCCTCTCAGGTGTGAGGTGGTATCTTACAGTGGTTTTGATTTGCATTTCCTTGATTATAAGTGATGTTGAGCATTTTTTCATGTATCTGTTGACCATTTGCTTTTCTTCTTTGGAGAAGTGCCTTTTGAGCTCTTCTGCCCATTTTTTGACTGGGTTATTGGCTTTGTTTTTGTTGAGTTGTCAACTACTGATGAAATTCATATGGAACCACAAAAAACCTCGCATAGCTAAAGCCCTACTAACTAGAAAGACAGAAAACAGAGGAATTTCACTCCCTTATTTCAAACTACACTACAGAGCCATAATAATTAAAACAGCATGGTACTGGAACAAAAACAGACAGAAAGACCAATGGAACTGAATAGAATACCCAGAATTAAAGCCACATATCTATGAACAACTAATCTTTGACAAAGGAGCAAAGAAAATGCAGTGGAACAAGGACAGTCTACTCAATAAATGGTGCTGGGAAAACTGGACAGCCACATGCAAAACAATGAAGCTAGACTACTACCTCACACCCTGCACAAAAGTCAACTCAAAATGGATAAAAGACCTGGATGTAAGACCTGAAACCATAAAATGTATAGAAGAAAATACAGGCAAAACTCTACACGACATACATCTCAGCAAAATCTTGAAAGACACATCCCTCAAAGCGAAGGAAGTGAAAGACAAGATAAACAGATGGGATTACATCAAAATAAAAAGCT
>PVIJ01017148.1:0-30429 GCA_004024925.1 Scalopus aquaticus
GTCTATAATAGTGTTGTCATATTAAGAGAGAATTGCTGGATCTTTCATTAGCTCATTAGCTCACATTTTGTGAATCCATTATTGGTATTATGGTATACCTGAGATGTATCTTGCTCCAATTAACATTATCATGCTACTCACTATAAAAAGGCCCAAGGGCAGACTAGAGAAGAGAGTCGAATCACCTCTTTCAGGAGGCTGATTTGTAACCCAACCCATTGACTTCTGCACAGCCTTCTTCCAGGTAGAATAACGATTTTCACTTTCTGTAGCTTTGATCTGCGGATCAAACCGTTCGATTGTGACAGCTGTCAAATCTTCGGGTTTAAGGCTCCAAACACCAATTCCTTCTGCCGCACCTGCTGCTATGGCAGCTCCCAGTGCAGTTGTTTCAGACATAGTGGGTTTTAGTACTGGAATATGCAGAATGTCAGCTTGTAGTTGCATAAGAATTTTGTTGACAGTCATACCTCCATCTACTTGTAAGTGACTGAATGGGATTCCACAGTCACGGTTCATGGCTTCCAAAATCTCTCTGGTTTGGAAACAAACAGCTTCTAATGCAGCAAAAGCAATATGGCACTTGTTGGTGAATTGAGTGAGACCACAGAGTATCCCTCTTGCACTGGGCTCCCAATAAGGTGCATATAACCCTGAAAATGCTGGGACGAAGTAGCAGCCATAAGAAGTACCCACTTCTTTAGCAAGATTTTCGATTTCTTCTGGGGTCTCTATAATTCCAAGATTATCTCTTAACCAGCGAATAACAGCACCAGCTATAGCAACAGAACCTTCTAAAGCGTAATATACTGGCTTGTCTTTGCCTAGTTTGTAAGCCACTGTGGTCAAAAGGCCATGTTCAGAAAATACACACTTATGACCTGTATTACACATTAAGAAACAGCCTGTTCCATATGTGTTCTTGGCTTGTCCTTCCTGGAAACACATTTGTCCTACTAATGCAGCAGACTGGTCCCCCAAACACCCAGATACTGGCACACCTTCCAAGGTACCACCTTTTATTTGGCCGTAGATCTCGGAAGAACTGCAGACATTTGGAAGAATGTGCATTGGGATATCAAAAAAATCACAGAGCTCTTTATCCCACTGCAAAGAATGAATGTTCAAAAGCATTGTCCTACTCGCATTTGTTACATCTGTGCAATGTACACCTCCATTAACTCCTCCTGTTATATTCCAGATAAGCCATGAATCAATGGTACCAAAAAGAGCTCTACCTTCTTCAACAGCCTTTTGAACGTTTCTCACATTGTCAAGAATCCAACGAAGTTTTACTGCACTGAAGTAAGTGCTAAGTGGAAGGCCTGTCTTGGATTTGACAAAGTTATTATTTCCTGGAATTTTTTTACTGAGAACCTCAACGGTAGACTGGGTTCTTAGATCAAGCCACACCACAGCATTACAGAGCGGCTCTCCAGTAAACTTGTCCCAGATTACTGTAGTTTCCCTCTGATTGCTGACACCAACAGCTTTTATGTTGGATAAATCAATATTCAATTCGCCAAGTTTCTCGCAGGTTCTCTCTATACACTCATAGACAGACTGAAGAATTTCCTTAGGGTCTTGTTCCACCCATCCTTCTCTGGGGAACTCTTGTGTTAATTCCACTTGATGATGAGCAATTAGTTCTCCAGTTTTTGAACTGAAAACCA
Source organism: Scalopus aquaticus (assembly GCA_004024925.1). Classification (NCBI taxonomy): domain Eukaryota; kingdom Metazoa; phylum Chordata; class Mammalia; order Eulipotyphla; family Talpidae; genus Scalopus; species Scalopus aquaticus. The sequence continues at coordinate 1,674 of PVIJ01017148.1, forward strand.
GAAAGCGAGTGGAGTTAGTCCCCTGGACCACTGCCCCCACCAACGGTCCCTTCTGGGTGGCCATGGAACCAGTCTTTCCGCGCAGTTGCTCAGTGAGGCACGGTTTCCCAGGAGATGGGGATGTTGGAAGGGGGAGGGGCACTTAGCACGCATGCGTGTCAGACACTCAGAGCGAGCGTCAGGAGCTAAATGGGCGACAGGACCCAGCAAGGCGCAAGGCCTGGGTGTGGTGTATTGTGGTGTCTGCATGGCTGAACCTGAAGCAGCGGGAGGCAACCTCTGCTGTTTAGCTGAAGCTGTCTCTTCTCACTCTCCCTCCCCACCCCAAAGTTTTCTTTTAAGGAGATTTAAATTTGAGAAAAAAGATATTTACCAGTATACTTTATTCTTTCTGTGTAACATATTTCTCTTGCCACTTTATTTCTGTCTGTGTGATATCCCTCAATATTTCACGTAGTGCAGATTCCCGGGAAGTGAATTCTTCCAGCTAGAGAATATGTGAGAACTATACTTTCTTAGAGTACATTCGAAATAACTCGGTTTTAAATTTCATGGTCTTGAAATTGCCTGACGATCTTCTTGTGTTTCAGATATAACCTTTGCTATTATCCTTATATTTAACATGTCTATTTTTCTCTGCCTGTCATTTTTTTTTCTCTTTACCAATGGTTTTATTCAATTTTATCATTATTTTTCCTTTGAGGCTCATTGAGTTGCTTGGACCTGTGGGTTTATAGAGTTTATCAAGTTGAGAAAACCTTGGTCATTATTTCTATACTGCTTTCTTTTAGGGAACACATATTGGAGTTGCCCACAGATCACCGATCCACGTGGATCACCGATCCACGACTCGTAATTATCTTTTCTTTCTTTGATTTGTTTTAGATAGTATATGTTGCTGTGTCTTGAGATTTACTAATCTTTTCTTCTCCGGTGTCTAATCTGATGTTAATATATCAGGTGAGGTGTATATTTCACTTTGCACTTTTTAGTTTGTATTCCTACAAGTTCAGTAGGGATCTTGTAAATGTCTACTTAACTTTTGAACACAGGTACCTGTAAATTAACACTTCCAATTTTATTTTTTGCTAATTCTAATACTTATGCCAGTTCTGATTCAACTTTGAATAATTTATTTCCTCATTATGGCTTGTATTTCCCTGCCTTTTTGCATGCCTGATAATTTTTGATTAGATACTGAACTCTGAATTTTACCTGGCTGTATCCTGTAAAATTTTGTATTCCTATAACCCTTGAAGTTTGTTTGTAGATTGCTTTTTGTTTTGTTTTGCTTTTTAAAGTTGCTGAGAAACAGTGCAGTTCTTTTGGGTCTTGCTTTTAAGATTTGTTATTGGTAGAACAAGGACAGTGCTCTGTCTGGGGCTAATTATTCTCCCTTTATAGTGATGAGACCATTCAGTGAATTCTATTTAAGGTCCATAAAAAATGAGGATTTCGTGGCTGGTAGGAACAGTCCCTGTTTCCAATCCTGGGTAAACATTGGACACTATTATCTTTACTTTTTCATGTGTATCTTCCCCACTCTCAGTTTCCTCAATATATTCCTCAATATATGATCAATACGCATCTGAATAGGAAGAGAGGTAGAAGGGGGAGGGGCTTCTGAAAAGCTCTGGAGTTCTCTTGTATAATTCTTTTCTTTCCGGCACTATGTTCTCTACACTATAGCTGCTCTCTAGATGCTCCACTCCCTCCCCTCCCTACAGGTTCCACTGGTCTCCTGGGCTCCCCCTCCCAGTGATAGGACCTCAAAACCATCTCAAGTCAATAAACTGGGAAAGTCATAGTTCTTAAGTCACTTGTTTCTTGCGCTTAGGAATCACTGCACTTCATTGGCTGTGACCTAGCAACTTCTGAACTGTTACTACATAGTTTTTAAATCATGCAAACTTTTTTATTTTTATTTTTTAATTTTTAAAAGATTTATTTCATTTATTTATGCATACAAGAGCTAGGGTGTAGGCCTGAGGTGTGTGTGGGGTAGGGGGGTGGTGGTGATGAGAGGATTCACCAAAGACAGAGTGGGGAGCAGAACAGGTGAATCTACTGAAATACACTGCTGAGGGGAGCAGCGGGCAAGACAGGAGAGGTCTGCTGCACCATGTGGGTTATCTCCCTGGCTGGGGATCAAACTGGTACTATAGTGTCTTCCTATAGCTTCATAGTGCTGAGGCTTAACCCCTTGTGCCACCAGGGAGGCCCTGTGCAAACTTTTTAATATTTTGTTTATCTTTTATAGTTTCAGATGAGAATATAAATCTAATTGCTGTTGCTTCATCTTGTCTAGAGTGGAAGTTCACCAAAAAGGATCTTAAATTTTCATTTGATTGTAAAGTTGGTGAATAAAGATTCATTTATTCATTAATTAAATTATATTGTATAGCCACTCAATAGTGGCAGTTTCCTTCATTAGACGATAGACTATATTTGTGAGTTAGCTCAAGGATGAAGCCCATTTGTCCTTAGTGAAACCAAACAGAACAAGATAGAAAATAATAAAAAAAACAATTATAATTTTAACTGGATCATAGTTTCCATTTACGTAAACCTTTCAAGGAATTTTATGAATTCAGAAAAGCAAAATTAGTAACCAGATTTAAATTGAATAGAAAGGATTAAAATTATCAGAAGATGGTTCAGATTTTTCTAATCATATATGTGTTCAGTTGTTGAATAACTGTCAGAAATTTTCTAAGAAAAATTTAAAGACAACACTTTAAACAGTATGCTAGTGTACCATAATGTGTCTGAATTTGCATGGAATAGATTGTTTTTAAAATGTGTTGGCCAGGGGCCTGCCTTTTGGCACAAGGGTTTAAGTCTCAGCACTATAAGCTATAGGCAGCCACTGCAGCACAAGTTTGATCCCAGGCCAGCGAGCTGACCCACATGGTGCAGCAGACCTCTCCTGTTTTGCCCGCTGCTCCCCTCAGCAGTGTATTTCAGTAGATCCTCCTGTTCTGCTCCCCACTCTGTCTCTGGTAAATCTTCTCACCACCTGCCTCCCCCCCCCACCTCTGGCCTACAACCCAGCTCTTGTATAAATAAATAAATAAATCTTAAAAAAAAATAAAATATGTTGGCCATAGTGAACATTATATGTATAAATTATACAATAAAAAGATTTGACCCATAGTTTCTTCTCTACATCCCCTCTCCCAGTACAGATACATATACATTAATATTCCCTATCCCATTAATTTTAATACAAGTAACTTGTTTATAAAGTCATCCTTTCTCTTTATTAAGAACTGATTTACATCTTAGTTCCAGTTAAAAATTATAAAATTTTAATTAAGATGTTTACTCTTAATAATTCTATATCTCACCTAGATTTATTTAACTTTCATAGAATAATTGTAAACTGCCAGTGGATTTAGCAAGAACTGACTAATAGTGCTTTTAAAAAAAAACTAAGGTGCCTAACTCTACCTTTTTTCATTTAAAAAAGATTAAAAACAAAACCTTTTGATTGTTAATCTATAATAGCTTCTTCCCTATATTCTTTTTTATAATTAACACTATTTTTTAATTGTGGCAAATTACACATAATATAAAATTTATCATTTTAACTATTTTTAAGTATACAACTCAGTAGTGTTAAAATATATTCTTAATGTAAAATCAGTCTCTAAAGCACTTTGCATTTTGCAAAATTGTCATTCTATATCCACTAAACACTCTCTCTACCCCCTTAGACCTTCAGCCTCTGGCAACAACCAATCTTAATTTCTGTCTCTGAATTTAAGTGGAACCATAAAATACTTGTCTTTTTGTTACTACCTTGTTTCACTTAATGTTATATCCTCAAACTTCATGCATGTTTTAGTGTGTGTCAGTTTCCTTCCTTCTTACAGGTGAGTAATATTCCATTGTACATGAAACATTTTGTTTTATCTTTTCATCTACCCATTAATGGACACTCAGATTGCTTCTACCTTTTGGCTATTGTGAATGGTTTTGCTATGAACATCGGTATACAAATATGTCTTTGGTAGCATGTTTTCAATTCTTTTGAATATATACTCAGAAGTGGAATTGCTGGGTCATACCCCAATTCCATTTAAAATTATTTTAGGAACCACCATACTGTTTTCCATAGTACCCATTTTTCATTCCTGTGCAGAGCGTTCCAATTCATCCCTGTCTTTCTCAACATTTTATTTTTAATTGAAACAACAATGCCTTACAACACTGCAAATGATGTAGAAGTAAAAGGTTATACCCTTCAGGTGTATGTTACCACATTTCACGCACCACCAAGACTCTCATATTCCTCCACCTCCATGGGGCCCCTCCTCACTCTGCTATTCTTATTCCCACACCTCTACTCCCCTGTAGCCTCAATTCTATAATAAGATTTCCAGGTTTGTTATTAATTTGATTTTATCTGACTCTTTGGTTTCTCAAGTGACACCATTTGGTATTTATCTTTTTTCCTTCTGAATTACTTTGCTTAGTAAGTTCCATCCATGTTATCCATGTTTCAAGAATTCATTTTTGATATCTGAATAGTATTCCATTGCATATGTGTGTGTGTGTGTGTGTGTGTGTGTATGCATGTGTGCGCGCGTATATACACACCACATAATTCTAATCCAGTCATCTGTCTTTGGGCATTTAGATTGTTTCCCTAAGTTGGCTATTGTAAATAGTATTACAGTAAACACAGGAGTGCATACATCCCTTCAAATTAGTATTTTTGCATTGTTTGGGTAGATACCTAGAAGTGAAATTGCTGGATCATATAGTAGATCTTTTTTTTATATATTTTAATAAAAATATCAAACATATTTTTAATACAAAATATTTTTAACAAAATAGTATGTCCACATTGTTTTCCATAGGGTAGACCAGTCTACAGTCCCACCAACAGTTTAGAATTTCTTTTTTGCCACATATTTGACAACATTTGTTTCAGGTCTTTTTGATAAGGGCCATTCTCACAGACATGAGGTGATATCTCATTGTAGTTGTGATTTGCATTTCTGTGATGATTAGTGATGTTACACATTTTTTCGTGTGCCTGTTAACTTTCTGTATGTCTTTGAGAAGTACTTTGGAGAAGTACTCTTCTGTCCACTTTTTTTATTAGGGTATTTGTTTTCTTTATCCTAATTTAAGAACATCTGTAATAATCATTGGCACTCTTTTTTGTAAAGACATTCAGCTTTGTAAATAAATTTTTCATTTCTTATATTCATATATTTCATAAATGTTTTAAGGGTAGATATATTATTCAGAATAGTTTTTAAAATTCATATATATCTTCAAAAATCATTTAACAGAAGATTGTTAAAACTGACATTGTTGAACTAATTGACTTTATGCTCTTATTTATTACTTTTAAGGCTACTCTTCTTGAGTGCAGCTTCCTCTTAATACATCTTTTAAATGATTTATATACAGTAAAGTTTAAAATTTAATTTATATCTTTACCAATTTAACAAATGTGTTCTGAGAAGTGCTATATATGTGCTCTATTATAGGCAGTAATATAGTGGTACATAAAGCCTTCTTCCTGCCCTTATTGCAATATCTAAGTTAAAAACAGTCACAACTAAATTTACTCATCTCTATTGATGTGTATACAGCATTTTTCCTGTATACAGCATGTTTTAGAGAGGCATTTATTTAATTACCCCTCCTCCCCATCAAACCCACTAAATTATAAGTTCAATGAGGATACGATTTTGCTGTTTTGTTCAATCTTTTGGACTTTTAATATTGCCTGATCCAAAGCAAGAACTCAAGAAATACTTTTGAAAGAGTTAATGAAGACCACTGTATAAGGTCCTCCTTTATTAAGTAATTATAAAGTCAATATAATTTTAATTTTGATTGCCAGATGAGCTACTGGTTATTCATTTTACAATCTAATATAATAAGGTAGATTGATGACTATATAAAGGGATGGATAAATGGAAAGATATATGATAAAATTAGTATAGTAAAATATTAATTATAAAGTCTATGTGGTAGATACAATGCTATTGGTTATTTCAACATTCCTATATGTTTGCAAATTTTTATAACATGGTACCAGGGAAATTTGATGCAAATAAAAAGTTGGTCAAGCTGCAAAATGTGTTTACTGAAGATCTATTTCACACAATATCCTTTGTTTGGAGGAACAGTTGAAAGGCATTAAAGAGATCCTGCCAAATTCTTATCAGTTTGAGGTTTTATGGTGGAATAATCTAGTTATAGTTGTTCATCCTAAGAAAAACACTAATTTGTGTCACTTTTATGAAGATAAAATTTATAGTTTTATTGTAGGAATTTCCTTCTGCCTTTTATAAACTTTGTAAATCCTAGAAAGACAGCTTCATGTTTAACTCCTTGGCTTTTATCAATCAATATCAGGCATTCATGAATGCTGCAACTCTTTTCTATCTCTAAAGGGTGGGAATCAGTTCTGAAAGTTTTTGGAATTTCACTAAATTTGTACTGATCTTCGTCTTGAATTGGGAGTGTATGCCTTGATGGTAAGAACATTGATTATATAGTTGTGACTAGGAAATTTAACTTGTTTTTAGATTGTGTCATAACCAATGAATCATCACAGTTGGTAATCTTCAAAACACTGACGCATTTTTCTACATGCTGTTCCCAAATGTGCTGGACCAGCTGTTGAGAGCCACACCATCCAATCGCCTGAAAGACCTCTTCTTGGACCACAAATCATCTAATGTACTTTCCTCTTTGTTCTAATAAAGAACAGAAAAATTAAAGCAAGCTACTGTGGTTTATTACTCATGTTTTCTGTGTTAAGCACGTGCTGTGGGAGTCACTCCATCCACATTAGAAAGCGTGCATTCTAGGTAAGCACTCATGGCAGATAAGCCAATGAGTTTAATATGCCTGGCTAAGAAAGTGATTTTATGAGTGTTTGAATCTTGAAATTTTTGATTTTGTGTGTGTATGTGTGTGTGTGTTCTTTGTCATTTTCCCAGTGAAAATTGCCCTGACACTGATCTCAATGTTAATGTATTCCTGCTTACATTTGACTTTGGAATATGTTACGGCTAATTATCATTACACAGGATGAAAGATCAGAGCCCTGAGTGAGGTGCTTGGGTTTAGGAACAAAGGGAGTCCAATTCAGTGTCTTGGCTGTAGGCCCAACAATTGTAGTTGAACATCTTGAAACTGGTGGGATCTTTGCATCCATTTTTTTTTCCCTTTTTCTCCCTTACTTTTTGAAAGTGGGTAGGGGAAGGAGGTTAAGGGTTTGAAGGGGCTGAAATTTCCCCTTGAACATGATGTCAATATGTTGGCATGTCTCCTTTTATTAAGATGCCATCCAACTGATAACAAGTCCTGCTGTGTTTTACCAACATAAAAAATTAGACTGGAGACCGAGGAGCGGCAGGTGGCTTTTGGCACCAAGAAATAATCACACTTGATGTGGAAAGTAAAGTAAAAGGAGCCATCTGTTCACTGCAGGAGTACGTGAAAAATCACATTAACATATTGTCACTAACATCATGAAATACACAGTTAATAATAAATTTAGTTATCATGGCAAGTCGCGTTGGATACGTACTCTGAAAATACAGAATATGAAAGATGCTCTTTCTTGCCCGCCCCCCTCTCTCTCTCTCTCTCTCTCTCTCTCTCTCTCTCTCTCTCTCTCTCTCTCTCTCTCTCTCTCTCTCTTTGAGAAAAAATTTATAGACCTAGTATCTTCCCTTGGGGGGTGTATATGTGTGTGCATGTGTGTATGCATTTGTGTATGCATCAAGGGAAAGGAAAGTGTTTCATTTTAAAATCTGGCTGTGGTTCATTGTTGCTGACTGAGCAAAAGTGCCTCTCATGAGGATGGAATGACTAATCTCTTTGATTTGGGGTACTTATAATCCACCAGGCTACTCTTCAGCTTCTTACCAGGATGGAGAAAAAGTGCTGTAAGAGAAGGAAAGTTGTTTTGCTGTTATCCCTTTCACAAGACCCAGCACACGCAAACCCTTCTGTGAAAAGCAAGGGGTTGGTAGAGTGCTACCACAGAGGAGAATCAATGAATATGGCCTTTTCTTGAATGTCAAATGGGCCTGAGTTTACCTTGAGCTCATTAAATGTTCCTGCTGAGTATTTTCCTAGTAGATTTTGTGTGAGATACTTGTTTATGTTTTACAAGAGTACAATGTGTTAAAGCAATGTGATGGGAAGGTTTTTTCCACTTTTGTTTTTCATGCATGTATTGTTCACATCTATCAACAGAGCAGATAAAGCGACAGATGCTGGAGATCAAACTAAACTTAAAAAAGCTGAAGCTCTGGTTGCTGAGTCATATTTAGAAGCACATTGACAATACTTTTGCAGTGACAGTGTGTGATCTAGTTTCTTACAATTATTGCTCACTGTCACTGTCATTTGTGACCTGAACCTATATTATTATTATCATGGTTTTAGTCTAGCTATTTACAAAATTATAGTTGCCATATAATAGAATCCTAATTAGGATTTTCTGTTATGGCTGTGGTAGTTATCCTACTTGCAGAGAATAGCAATATATACATAACTTTTAAAATATCTATGTGTGATCAGGTTGGAACATTAGAATCTGGTATTTTATTCCAGCTCTGCCTCTATCTTTATGATCTTTAGCAAGTCAAATTATATATCAAATCCTTTTCTCAGGGGTAAAATTTCAATAATCTCTAAAGAAACGCCACCTCTAACATTTAAAGATTTTTTTAAATGTCCAATAAAATTTGATTTTTATTTTAATGGAAGAAAAATGATGTTCAAGAGAATTCATTTTAGTAGTATTTACTCATAAAACCTCAGTGACCATGGGAGATAATGTGTGAAGTAGGATTGCCAACTTTCATTCAGGCAACAACTAACCGGTTGCAGTGGCATTTGGAAAGAGATCTGTTTTTTTGGGAGTGAGGTGGCCTTTTTTGTTACATCTATGTCACTCTGTCACTAAGAGTGAACATTCCTGCTTACTTCTGACTTAGGTGTAGACTCTGTTACCTCACTCCAGTCATCTGTCTTCCACTGGAGAAGGTTTTCAAAAAATATAATGGCTTGAACAGAGACTTGCAGGTTTTAAATTGTTAAGAAATGTTTCTAAAGAATAACCAACTTTTGTTCTCTCATTTCATGATCTAGACATTGTATCCACTGTTTACTGAATGCATTGTCATAGAACTGTGAGTTTCTAGAAAAGTTTTAGATCATAATCTGGTTCACCTTCCTGGATATCTATCATTCTCTTATACCATTTCTTTCTTTTTTTTTAAAAAAAAAGGTTCTATTTATTTTTGCGTAGAACTGGGGTACAGACCAGAGGTGCAGGGGCTGAGAGGATTCACTAGAGACAGAGTGGAGAGCAGAACAGGCACATGTACTGAAATACACTGCTAAGGGGAGCAGCGGATGACACAGGAGAGGTCTATTGTGTCATGTAGGTTAGTTCCCTGGCTAGAGATTGAACTCAGTTCATCAAACTCAGGCTATTGCTGAGGCCCTTCACTATGCTATTGCTGAGCCTTATTCCCTAGGCCACCAGGGAGGCCCCTCTTGAAATTGGAACCTATTACTGTTGTTAAGTGCAAACTTGATTCATCTTGATACCAACATAGACAGAATGTAATAGGGATTAAAATTTTTTAAAAAAAAGGAAAGAAAAATTTGGGAAAATTCAAGGAGAATAGAAGCAAGGCTTTGAATTTGCAACTCTTCCGTCAATTGTCAAATCAATTTCTTGCTTTAATTTCCCTCTGTTACAAATAACTGAAGTGATTTCCATTTTCCTGAATGAACCCTGACCTTTACTGATTCTGTAAGTTGTACTTGGACAAAGTATTCTTCAATAGACTGATGTCCATTATTTTAACAAATTTTATCCAGCTTGGGGGAAATATGTTTAATTTTACAGAGATGAAAACTGGCAGAGAAATATGTTTTATAATAACAGGAAAGAACTGTATATCTCTTCCTGAGTTACCTTTCTATAATGTTTAAAATGAAATGAATTGTTCAAGTGATTAATTATGATTTGAAATGATGAAATGAGTTACTGGTGTCCTCCCAGAAGTCAATGTCAGAACTGTTTTATAGATTGGATCAGATATATTATACAGAAGTATACATGCTAACCTTATTGTATAGTTAGTTATTAAATAAGCATTTACTGAAGAACACTTATTACTAGTCCAAGTATCAGTAGACATACTTATTGCTATATTATTTTATGAACTAAAATTCTAATGAATAAAACAAAGCAGACACCAGAAAAAAAAGTCTGTGATAATCATCTAAAAATGTAGATAAATTAGGAAATCAGCATAATGAATAAAATTCAGTTATACTCTGTAGGAAGTTGCCAAATGTTTAACTTAGGTTGGGATTATTTTGCCACAGTGCATAAAAATTACCTCAATCCCTTGGAGGCAGTTGTACAAACTGACAAGCGTTTTCAGAATTGACAGTCCTCCTTACCCAGTAGATATACCATTCCCTGCATGCTGGGCTTCTTTGCAGTTGTTGAAAACCAAGGCAGATGGGCACTCCAGTCAGCCTGAGGGGACAGGAATAACACACGTCAGAGCACTGGGTGCCACGAGATTCCTTCTTTTCATCAGACAGGCTAATAGGCCCATGGAAAACAGGAATTCAGTGATGTCCTAGAGGGTCTTGCAGGTGGCCATCATTGAAGTGCCTCATAGACTTTCTCTGACCCCTGGTTACACAGAGAACATGGAAAGTGTAACTCTTTCACTGTGACAGCCAGTGACATGAAATAGCATATTAGAGAGACTCTGATGGTTTTTCAGTATGGAAAACATTCAGTGGTTGGTGCTGATGAATCCTAGTGTTTTTCCTTTCTCTCTATCCTATTTTTTTATGCTGTGGTTAGAACACTAAATATGAGATCTACCATTTTACCAGATTTTTTTAAATGTACAATACAACATTGTTATCTATAGACACAATGTTGTACCTCAGATCTCGAGAACTTATTCATCTTTGATAAGAGAAACTGTATACTGATTGCAACTCTCCATTTCCCTCTTTCCCCTTTCCCTTGCAACTGCCATTCTATGTGTCTATGAGTTTGACCATATTTGATACTTCATGTAAGTGGAAGCATGCCATTTTTGTTTTTCTGTGACTGGTTTTTGTTGGTGTTGTTGTTGGCTAGTTTTTGCATATCCTTAATAATACCATTTATCATTAAGTATCCCCTGTTCTTCTTTCTCTGAATATTGTAGGTATGCAGTAGCTCTTCACTTAACACTCTCAAGTTCTTTTTATATGGAGTACTCTTATCTCTGATTATAATACAAGATAATTGAGGGAAGGAGATTTTTTTATACATTTTATAGTCTTAGAAATTGCCTTGTAAGTAACAATAATAGTATATGCCTTTGCTATTCTCCCTTTTTTCTCCATTCAAGAAATATTGACTGAGTATCAACTATTTAATAGCTGCGAAGGTAGCTTCTGGGATACAGTTGTGAACTAGACCGATACAAACGTTGTGCTTTTGTAGTTCTAGTATATGAATTGGACAAAAAGTGAATAAATAAAGATAAACTCATTGCAAATTGTAGTATGTGTCCAAAGGGAATAAATGACTATAACTGGTGTCTTAAGGGGTGACAACTTTTCTGATGTTTTTCTTGATGTTTTCTCCCTTTTTATCTTAGTTGTTTCCTCTTCCAAGTTAAGTATTTTAAAAGTGTTCTTTCAGGTGGGTGTATATCCACAGAATAAGAGTATGAAAAACTAACCACTATTATTTTTCTCTTTCCATCATGCCTTTCCTGGTATGTACAAGCAGAAGCCTACAAAAAAGAGATCCTGGCTTTTCAGTGGCCAGAGGCAGTATATCTTACAGAATACTACATATTCAACAGATAATGTATGGAATAATTCTGATCAAATTAGACTACAGCAGGAAATTAGACTACTACAAGGAAAAATTATGCATATTTCCAGATACTCTTTGTACTCATTCTTACTATCTCATGGCACACAGTGTTTGCAAGCTAAAAGTCATGCTTATGAAGTCTATAGAAGGTTTATGATGATTATATACAGAATGGCAGAGTGATTAGCCCTGGATGAAAATTATTATTATTAATTGATGATTGTAGTTCAGGACTGCTTATCTATGCTGTTGGGCATCCTCCTGGGTTTGTAGTAATGATCCTTATTTTAGAATGGGAATAAACAAATCTATATGCTTACTATCCAAATTAAGCTAAAGAGCTATGCATGTATTATAATTGATAAGAAATCAAATATGGAATATGGGCTTGTGGCTAAACAAGAAGACTTGATTCATGAATCTACACCAATAGATCCATCGAGTAATCTGCGTTTACATTTTACAAAAGGTATACCTTTACGGACCTGTGTTTATAAATTTAGATTCAAAAACTGAGAGTGATGAAGAACCTAGAAAGAAACCATAACTATATGTTTGGAAAATAGAATATGCATGGAGATACTGTATTAGTTGGTAGAGCTGTCATAGACTAGGTGATTTAATACATTTATTTCCTCATTATTCTGAAGGTTACAAGTCCAAGGTCAAGGTGTCAGCAGAATTATTTCCTCTAAGGCATCTCTTCTTAACCTGTAGATGGCTATTTTCTCCTCTTTGATCCTCTTTTTATGGTGTCTTCTATGAGTGTCTGTATCTGTGTTCTAATCTCCTCTTCCTACAAAGACATTAGTCAGATTGCACTAGGGCCCATCCATATAACCTCATTTTAACTATCTCTTTAAAGACCCTATCTAAAAATACAGTCGCATTCTGAAGTAGTGTTAGGATTTAAACATGAATTTTGAGAGACCACAGTTGAACCCATAACAGGGAGTTATGGGTTCCTATGCTAAAATAACAGTTACAGAATCAGTAAAGGTCAGGGTTCATTAAGGAAAATGGAAATCACTTCAGTTATTTCCAACAGAGGGAAATTAAAGCAAGAAATTTATTTGACAGATGATGGAAGAGTTGTTAATTCAAAGCCTTGCTTAAATTCTCCTTGAATTTTCTCAAATTTTTCTTTCCCTTTTTTTTTTAAATCTTAATCCCCATTACATTCTATGTTGGTATCAAGAGGAGTAAGTTCTCATTTAACAACATTAATAGGTTCTTGGGAACTACAGTTCAGATGAAATAATTTTACAGAAAGCAGGTTTTCCAATAATATCCTTCCTGTTCTACATTGGCTAGGATTTCTTTTTTTTTTTTTTAACCAATGTTACAACAAACCAGTGTTTAATGATATGATTTTATTGAGGACCTTGTAAACTCAATAAAATAAGAATTTTCTCATTTATTTTAGTAATGATTTAGATGCACAATTATGTACTTCACAAGATCAAGGCCTATATTTCACAGAGTTTTTAATGCTACAGCTTACAAGTTATTAAAATCAATAAGCATATTCAGTGGATAATTGTAGTTAAGAAAACTCTAAAATATTGCTCTTATGTCCATTTCACATATTTAATGTTATTACCCTTCCTACAATTTTTCCATAATCTTTACCTTTACGGATTATAAAGTTCTGAAAGTCCAATGATTTTTTTTTTTCTTTTTGACTTCTTTTTCAAAGGAGATGCATTACTATTGTGGTAACAAGATACCATAATCAAATACCTTCATGTCTTATTTAACCATCAAAAAGTCTATTAAATGTTGAGTGACTATTCTAAGCTAGTAGGTATTTTCTGCTATGTCCTTTTTTTCCATGGCCACTTTTGTAGATCTTGAAATTTTCCACTACCATTTGTTGAGTTCTGACTGCAGATCAAGCATACTCTAGGCATTTGAAATAAATCAGTAAACAAAACAGAACATTTTTTGCATTGTATTCTAGCAAAATTGTTCTTTCACTTGAGATTATTTGTAATATAAGGGAAAAAAACAATGAAGCTAATAGGATCAGAAATACTGGGTTAGAGGTCAGGGGTGGTTGCCATTTTAAATGAAGTGGTCAGAGTCAGCCTCATCATGAAGGTGACTTTTGAGCAGAGTCTTAAAGAGGTCATACAATTAGTAATATAGTGTTCTTTTTCTGACATGTTCAATTTCAAACATCGGACCTATAAGAGGAAATGCCATCTAATCAGCTGGGTGTTTGAGTGTGTCGATCAGAAGAGAGGCATGGCATGGAGATGTAATGTGGGATAGGGAGATGTATCTAGAGGGCATATAAAGCTATGAACTAAATGAGATCCCTAAGAGACTAAATATAGATAGGGGTGAGTACAGGTCAAAGACAGAATCTTGGAGCACTTATAGTGAATAAGTTTTGGAAAAGAGAAAGAACCAGACAGTAGATTTTAAAAATTAGAGGGAAAACAAGAGATTGGATTTTGGAAACACAGTGAAAATAGATCATCTACTTTTCTTAGTACTGCAGAGAGGTCAATAAAGATAAATAAATAAATTGCAGCCAGTCAAACTCTTCATTAAACTCAGAGGTGGAGTTGTTTCTTTTAATAAATAATTAGCTTTACTATGTGTTGCATGTCAATCAATGTAAACTTGCTAGAAATCTTTCCTATTAAAGAGTAAGAATATCAGGAACTCTGTCTTTCTGATTTTATACTTTACTAGTAATTATTATTAGTGTGACCCTACAGTGAACTTAAAAACAAAATAGTTGGTTGTCAAACTTTAAGAAAGTTAATTAAAAATAATCATGTCTTGATAGACAAAATTTGCTTTCAATTAGAATAAATTGGCAAGAGAAACATGTTTATGGTCCACTGCTGCTTTTACATATGATTTAACACATATCCAGTGATGCTGAATATTTGTAGAACATCTAGTAAGAGCAGGTAACAGTTTCCCTTTCAATATATTTTAAATGGCAATTTGATAAATTTGTAAAATAATTTTAATGTTCATTTAAAATTGACTTTGAAAAGAAACAATTTTATTTCTATTTGTCTTAACTGCTTTAGTTTCCTTACTTCAAAATAAAATTTCCTTACTAAGTTTGATACCAAATATGTGAAATTATATTTTATCATTCTAAAACAAAAACTCAACTATCTCACTGTCCTACTTCAACCTTCCAGTGTCGATAGGTTGCTTATTCATTATTCCCAAGGTACCATTATTTCACCCTGTTGTTATGGTTACTATTAAGATTGTTATCATTGTGATTTCTATATATTCTCATTGTCTGACATACCCCTTCTTGTTTCTCTCAGAATATTAAAAATAGATCTACAATATGATCCAACAATTCCACTCCTGGATTTATACCCAAAGAATGCAAAAATACTAATTTGAAGTGCTATATGTACTCCTGGTTCACTGCAGTCAAGTTATGGAAAGAAACCAAGTGTCCCAAAACAGATGAGTGGATCAAGAAGATACGGGTGTGTGTGCGCATGTGTGTGTCTATGTATATCTATATGCACACAAAGGAATACTACTCAGCAATCAAAAGAGTAAACTCATGCCATTTGTGACAGCATGGATGGAACTGAAAGGGGTTATGCTAAGTGAAATAACTCAGATGGGAAAAAGGCAATTATTTGTGGAATACAGAAAAACCAAACAAAGGCCCAGATAAAGCCATACTCAAAAACTAATACTGAAAAGCTGACTATAGAACTGAGGCATCCAGAGGGGGATAAGGAGAGGAATAAGCAACAGTGGGGAAGGAGCACAATGGGTTAAGGTGGTGACTATGGTTGCTTTGGGGGGGGAACACTGTGGTAACAACACTAGAAGGTGGGATCCTCTACTTCCAAAATAGAAACAACCATGTAAACCAATGTTAACTCAATTTGTTTTTAAATTGTTCTTTCTTATTTCCTGTTCAAAAGCAAGAATCATCTATATTTTCAAACCCTGCCTTTCCTTTTTCCCTCCTGTCTCAGAAAATGTGGTATCTCATTCGTTTCAAGAGTTTGCAATACCACTGTTATCATTGTAAGTAGGTCTTGACTACATTATCCCTCTTGCTCCTTCACCAGCTCAACTCATCTCTTCAGTCATGTCTCCCTTACAAAGACATTAAAGAGTCGTGCTCAGGAACATACCTTTGAATTTGACCTGTTAGGCTCAGATTCTACCTCTACTTATTAATTCTGTAATCTTCAGCAGTTTCTCCCAATCTTTATCAATCTCAGTACCCTTCTTTATAAAAATAATTGTTCCTAAAATTATTGAAAGCATTAAATAAAACCATACATATAAATTCTTACTACAGTTGCTTGGCATACATGTTTAAGAGATTTTAGCCATTTTCAAAGTACTGCTTAATTTTTACTACCAACTCTAAAAATATTCAATTCTCTTTTAGCCTAAAAGAATCCTATGCCACTTTAATTACCACTGCTATTAGCCACCCCTTTTCATTTAAATCCTCACCCCTAAGTCATCTCATTGTCTCGCATTTCACTCTTTTATAATTCACTCTGTGATGCATTGCAATTTGATTTTCTCCTTTAATTAGTCTGAAAATGTTCTGGAGAAGCTCAAGGATATCTTGATTCACAAGCCCACCCATACCTCCTAGTCTTTAGTTCATTGTGATATTCTATCTTGTTAATCACTCATTCCTTTGGAAATTTTTCAAACTCTGGCTTTCAAAACATTACAGTTTTCTGATTTCTCAGCAGTTTTTTTTCTCTTTTTTGGTCATTTCTTCATCTTTCCATACATTAGATCTTACCTGACCTCTCTGAACATGTCACATAATTAACATACTGGGTGGTTTTCTAGTCCCCAGAGTTCAAATTGTTATGCACATTCATATAAAACTGTTAAGTACAACCCAGATCTTTTCCAAGTTTATATGAATATGGTATATTCATATATATGACCTACTTTTAAGATCTGTATGTCCCAAAACTCATTCTGTTCTTTATAAATCTGATTTCCCTTCTTTATTTTTTGACACATACTTTGGGTATAATCACTCAGAGATCTATGAGTCATGCTTAACTCTTTCCTGTACATTTCCAACTCTGATCTCTGAGTGCAGTCAGTTTTTACTCTTAAATATCTCACACTGTATTCTAGTGTGAAGACTCTGATGCTAGACTTCTTCTTTTTAGCCCTAACCATTACCCAACTACACTACAATAAAGGCCTCCATCTGGAGACCTGTCTACCTTCATTTTCTCCCCATCAAATCCAAATTCCCCCCAAAGCAGCTCTCCTCTATGTACAAATGATTACACTAACCTTATGCATACATCCCTCAAAAACTTCTCCACGAGTTAAACTATAAACTTTTTCATATTCCATATAACACTCTCTAAATTGGGGAAACTGTCTTCCTTTCTAGCCTCATTTCCTGTTGTTCTAAAGTCATATTTTATTTGTTTTTTTTTGCAACATTGAACTGAGGGTGTAGAAATAAGAATCACCTGTTTTTTTTTTCATATGATCAACTATAATATCTCCCATCTTCCAGCCACATAAAAAAGCGTTTCTTTATCTGTTACAGTCAGCTAAGGTACATTCCTCTCATCTCCAACCTACAGGGACTTTCCATTCTAGATTAATCTCTCTTGTACGCTTCCTTCTGTTTCAACTAGTGCTTTTTCCATTGTATTATATAATTATATAGTGCTGTGTTTGAAAGTGAGTGGTATTTTATATCCTTTTAAATTTCTGTGTGTGTGTGTATGTGAAAAATTATTTGAGGATTTATTCAAATTAACCTAATTGTTATTTAAGTATTACAAGGTGAAGTGCGAAATAGCTGGGATTTACAAGGAAAAACAAGACATAAATCTATCTATTAAAGGCAGCTGGCTAAGTAGAAGCAATGTAGCAAACAGAGAGTTAACTAGCTCATAAATGAGAGCAAGGTAGGAAAATCTAAGTGCAGAATAGCAGTAAAGATGAAGTGTTGAAAGAATTCATGTGATAAAGAGATGACTTCTGTAAGGCATATTTTGCCAGATATTCAAAGCACTAACCTAAATATTTTGACATTATATTAATGTGTTTTAAGAGTTATGATTTATAATCATATTGCAAGTAAGATTTCAGTACAAGTGGGGCTCATGTCAAACCATGCTCATTTGACCAGTTCTAGTTTTGAGAAAATTTCTTTGCTTTCACAAGTTTCCTTCCACTCCAGAACCTCTTACACAGCATTCATTTACACATTTTTAAGAAAACATTATTTCTTCCTCTTTACATTTTTTTATCAAAGGATTTGAGAAAAACAATAAGAAAGCAAAAAATATAAATGTCATTTCAACAAAGAAAGGTGACAGAATAAGGAAGTAAGAATGATGGAATGAGGAAGTGGTAGAAAAGGTGCTCAAATGAATTAAAAAATAGTAATAATAATACAGTTGCAGGTCTCTCTGGTGGCCTAGGGGGTAAGTATCAGAATGATCACCGCTAAGGCCTGCATTTGATCCCCAGCCCGGGAGCTAACCCACGTATATTGTGGCAGACCTCTCCTGTTTTGCCCACTGCTCCCTTTAGCAGTGTATTTCAGTAGGTCCGCCTGTTCTGCTCCCCACTCTGTCTCTGGTGAATCCTCTTACACACCCATACCTATGGCCTACACCCCAGTTCTTCTGTACAAAAATAAATATAAAAAAAAACAAACCCGCTCCATGAAATATGTAATGTAGACCCAATGATCTTAATTTTGTAGAAGAGGAAATCAAAGCTAAGAGTTGTGGGATGACTACACCTAAGTTGACATATCTAATATCTTTAGAGTTGAATGACAGCCAAAAACGAAAGACAGAAAGGGGGAAGAAGAAAAAATACATATGACAGATTTTTGTCACTGTTGCTTATCTTGAGAAATCCTTCTTATGCAAAATGTTGAGGAAGTTTATAGTGGTGGTTAAAATAGTTTTATTTTTGATATGTGTGTGTGTGCTTATAAAATCATAAATAAATATATAAAGCTTGTCCTAGTTTAGTTATATCTTGGTAGTATTACTGAGACTGATATTCACCTACGCTCCTTGCAATATCCTCCACTCTCCTCATCCCCTTCCTGTCTGAGCCCACTTTTCCCTTTGTAACTCACAGTACCCCAGGCAAAAGCTTTTTTTTTAAACACTTTAAGTATCTTACTATTGTATTTGTCAATTATACTTCAATGAGTTGGGAAAAAATGAGCCTTTAAATTTAGTGGAAAACTTATACACATAATGCTTCTCAATTATGTGCACTTGAGACTTGTGTAATATTACCATGCAATGTTATTTCAATTAAAAAAGTAAGTAAAAAAGTAGAAAAAATCAACTATAGATTTGAAGTCATTAAAAATAAATAAGTACAAATAAATCATTAAAATTAAAATTTTTAAAAGAAAAAAATATTCTTCCATGGGTGACCAAAAATAACCAAAACAAGCAAAGCAAAAATAAACAACAATAGCAAAACACAAACAAACAAAAATCCCACACACTGGAAAATATTGCTTAAAGCTTTTTTTTTTTAAAAAAAGCCAATACCGTTTTTTTTTTCTCAGACAAAATCTTTTCAACCCAGGTAGTCTGGACCACTCATTGTTGTGGAACTCACTGTAATTCCCATCTCCATGCCTTGGGTTCTGCCCTTCCTTGCCCTGAAATTCCAAATGTTCCGTGCACAGTTTACATTCTGGACTCAATATCTTTCCTGGTTTTGTAATCTGGAATCCATGCCAACTTCTAAAGGAGAACTTTTCTGATCTCTAAATAAAAATATTTCCTCTTTTCTGAACCCAGACCATTATAACAACTAACATTTGAAATCTGTAAATACTGTAAGTTCAGATAGTACTTTCAAAGATACCACTGCATTTTAGGCTCATAAGCTGCCTTATTAAAGGCATCATAAAATCTACTTTATGGTGAAGAATTTGAGGGTTAAACTGATTTATCTGTTGGGAGCAATACTACCTCCTTGGAGATGAAGAGAGAGTAAGAACTTTTCACATATCTGTAATTTTTATCTGAAACTCATGATTATTCTCTGAAAGTGCATAGGGAAAATTGTTATTCTTTTGCAAAAAATAATTCACAGAGGTTTAGAAAAGTTCTAGTGACTTGATCAAGTTCATTCTGCAGAATAGCACTGGAAGTAGACTTTAGGTGTGCCCAGCTGTCTTCTTTACACTATGTATATTAAAGATTAGACATAAAGAGGTTAAAACTCATAGGGAATCTGTCTTAGACATATGCATGTGGAATTGCCTGCATTCAACAAATCCAACAGACGAACTCTAACGTATCCTCAAACCAAATAAATGTTCGAAGCTTTATCTTAATTTAAAAAGATGTTCTAAATTATTTTTAAGAGATGTTCTAATTTTTTTTTCTGAAAATATGAGTAATCCTTTAGAAAATTCCTCAGTTTCATGTTGCATCATTACTAAGCATGCTGTAATTCCACTCACTTGGATGGTCATTTTTCCGTAGTGCTGTATTTGAAGTACCTTGACAAAGAAAAAGTTATTTCACATAGGGAGATGTACAGCTGGGAGAATCTAGCCCACTGGTATTTCTGGGATACTTACTTGCATGATACAGTAAATACAGTCAATGCATGGAGAGACACAATGTAAACTGTTACTTTGAAATGCTTGCTTTTGGCACAACTTCATCACAGTCATTTTACAATTTACAAAGCAGTATGGAGTAATGTTGACAACTTCTGTGTTTATAAATTCACTGGTTCCTCTTTAACTCAAGGCAGGAATTTTTATTTTGGCATCTTTTCAGATATTCATCATTTCTTTCTAATGTTTTTGCATCTATTACCGTTTATTACAATAGCTATTATTTTATCCCAGGCTAAATGGGCTATGTGACTTCCAAGAGGGAATATTTATTATCCAGCTGGACCTGATGCAAGATTCCCAGAAAAATACCTGGCTTCCCCACATTTAACATGTTAAAAGAAGGATTTTATTTTAGCAATAAGTAAAGATTGTGAGAATGTGAATTGTGATATCAAATAACAGTCTTTATTGTTTTCATTGTGAGGTACTGAAAGAGTATTGGAAAATACTTAGTCACCTTTAAGAAAGTAAGATATAATGAAAACAGATCTAAAGCTGTTACAACTGCAGTGTTAAGGATGTCTTCCGTAGCAATATTAAATATTCCTGAGATGAATATCTCTAGGGTGGTTAAGATATTATCTCACCTGTAAGGACTCAGTAAGAACAAATACAATAATACAAAACAAAACAAACAAACAAAAAAAAACAAGCAAGAATAACAGCTAACATTTATTGTGGGGTTACTCTATATAAGCAATCAAACTTCTATGAGTTTCATGTAGGTTATTTCATTTAATCCTCAGAACAACTTCATGACAGTTTCATTATCTCAATTTTACAGACAGAAAAACAAAGAGTAAGTAATTTGCCCAGAGATACAGCTCATATGTGGCAAAGTTTGGAGTTTAACCCAGGAATTTGTGCTAGCTCTTTTTTTTTAAAGATTTATTTATTTATGCACACAAGAACTGGGGTGTAGGCCAGGGGAGTTGGGTGGGGTGAGAGGATCCACTAGAGACAGAGTGGGGAGCAAAACAGGAGATTTGACTGAAATAGACTGCTGAGGGGAGCAGCAGGAGAGACGGAAGAGGTCTGCTGTGCCATGTGGGAATCTCCCTGGCCAGGGATCAAACTTGTGCTGCAGTGGTTGCTTATAGTTTCGGAGTGCTGAGACTTAACCCTTTGCGCCACCAGGGAGGCCCTTGTGCTAGCTTTTTAATAATGGGCCATTCAGTGGGCTGTGATTATGGGTTATTGTCCTCAAGATTTATACCTCACGGTAGAGAAAAGGCAGAAAGCAATGTTTAAAGATCTACATTGTTCGTAGTCACTATTGGCTTCTAAGTATATGGAGAGATGTACTTCATAGGTTGGGTGGCCAATATTGTTAGTTCCACTAAACTTACATATAGATTTCTGTAGGTTATTTTGAAGAAATAGACAAGTTAACTCAAAAATTTATGCAAAGTATATAGAATAACCAGTTTTAAATATTAAGCATCTTCCACTACCTGATTCCACTATCTACTATAAAACTAAAAGAAAGATAGAGTGTCTAAGGAGCTTACAAGTGCATAAAAATTGGTTGATATTATTATTCATAATGGAAATACAAATTCACAATGAGATAACACTTCACATCCACTAGAATACCAACACTAAAATTTGGGGTGAATGTGGGGCAAATGGAATTTGCACACTCTGATATTGAGAATGTAAAATGCTAAAACACATCTGCCCTGTGACATCTCTACTCCATTCTTAGATATTTATTGAAGTAGAGATTTATTTACTAATGAGAAATAAAAAATGTCTATAAGATATTTGTACAACTCTTATTCCTAAATAACATAAATATGCATTAGTAAGTGGATGGATAAATGAATTATAGTAGATATATTACTATTTAGCAATAAAAATGAATGAATGACTGATATATGCATCAGATGGATTAATTCAGGCCCTGGCATCATTTACCTGTTTGTGAAATTCTTCATAGACTGGAACTAATGCATTAATAGCAACTACTCTTCATTTTTAGTACATTTAAAAGATAAATTAAAAATAAGCTAATCGTTCAGCTACAAAATTGTTTGACCTAAATGAAAAGTGATGCTTAATAAAGTTATGTGAAATTCAACTTTTGCAGCTGCATATCTTAAAAGAGTCATCAGATAAATTCTTTTTAAAATGACTAGTAAATGTTAATGCTTTTTACTAGATTTGATTCTTACAGATTTCAGGAATCAGTGGTTTTACAGGGGCTCTACTGTGAAACACAAATGTCAACACATTTTTGTGAAATTGCATATTTCTCATCAAGTGTCCTTAGAAAAATAAATGTAGATATTTCCATTCTACCATACTCTGATTTTTTTGAGTCCATTACAACTAAAACATTTATTAGAAAACTTAAGGCATTACCAAAAGATAAAAGCAATTCTTGTACATTTAAACTTAGATTACAAAACTACTCTAGCAAAAGGGTACACAAAATATCAATACTGTTGAACAGAAAATTTGGCTAGTGGTGGAAACGTGTTATAGCTACACTGTCCAATACACTGTAGCCTTTACCAAATGTGGTCATGTGCTTTTGCAATGGGGCTAGTATGATTGAAAAGCTGAAGTTTTAATTTTATTTAATTTAAATTTAAATAATCATGGTTAGTGACTATTGGATAGCACAATGCTATATAACTAATAGCAGGCTTATTTTCACTCTATTTCCTACACACATTGTAGTTATAGGCTAATTACATGTACAACTAATTTGTACCTTTCCTCTGACCTCATTTACTGGCAACATAATTCTTTATCAATTTTCCAGGATTGGGTAGAAGAATACGTGGACATCAGATATAGCAATGTCAAAAACGCTCCTATATTGTGCAAGACCAGAAAGTATTAACTCTCCCTAATTGTTGCAATTTCAATTTAAACTCTTTTTCTGTGAGTGCTCACTATATTATCCTTAAATGGGAGCTGTTTGCTATAATGCATGCAAAAAACAGTGGTGATTCTGGTTATTGTTTTTTTTTTTTTTTAAGACTTATTTATGCTTACAAGAGCTGGGGTGTAGGCCAGAGGTGAAGCAGTGGTGAGAGGATTCACCAGAGACAGAGTGGGGAGCAGAACAGGAGGATCAACCTAAGTACACTGCTGAGGGGAGCAGTGGGTGAGGCAGGAGAGGTCTGCTGTGCCATGTGGGAATCTCCCCAGCTGGGCCTTGAACTTGTGCCACAGCTGCAGCCGCCCACAACTCCACAGCACAGCACTTAACCTGTTGCACCACCAGAGAGGCACCCAAAAAACGTAATTTTAGAAAATATAAAATTAAAAAAATTGTTAACCTGGATTGAGGACTGAACAACAGTCATAAACTAGGACTTTCTCAGAAAAAATGGAGCTCTATGGCAACCTAAAGGACAAGACATTATCTGCCTTCAAACAAAAATTGAGTTTGTGGAGAAGAAATGAAAAGCATAAAAAAATTATAACTAAAAACTGGAAAAATTTAAAAAGCACAAAAGAGGTGAAATGCACTTAAAATCATTTCATTTTAGAGAGAAATCTGCTACTGAATTATCATCTGTTCACTCAAAACAAAGTGAAAAATTAAATTTATGTGAAATTCACAGTTGAAAATAGTTTATTTCTTGTAAGACAACAGTTTCTATTAAAAGTGCAGCCAAATCTATTTAATTTGTAATTAAAGGCAAATTTGTGGAGTTTGTGGAAATCAGAGCAAAAAAGAAAGGATAAGAAATACTTCTACTTATAAATTCATAGTTTATTCCTGAAAAGTGTTTAATTTCTAAATTAAATATTTTGAATAACAAAAAGGAACTCTTATAAGACATAAGTTTTTAATGGGATCAGTGTATACTTAGCTTATTCAGTAATATACAATGAAACAAGCACTGATCCTGCAATAAAATAATAGCTGTCACATAAAACTGTCAATTAAATTGATATTTATTTTTTAGTGTTATTGAGTTTTTATCACACATCTCAGTCCAACTTACAGTTATAAAATGCATCTTCAGGAAATATATGTGCATAAATTCATCTGCCTCAAGTGAAGAATCTAGCTTATAATGACACCACAAAATTAGTAGGAAAATTAATAAAATTAAAGGTAAAATTAAGAAGGAAAATGAAGGAGCATTTTTTATTTACATATATATTTATATATATTTGGTCATTTACATCTTTGGGGTTTAGTAGTGATGACGATTAGTAAGTAATTGAAAGAGTGTGAAGTGCTGTCATTGTTGTTGTAAGGTCACTAGTCATATATTTCTGGAAACATTGGCAGGTTATCAAAATATGTAGGTAGAACAAAGGTGTCAAATGCAAGCACCTTGACTTGTCCAAAGCATTTAATGCACCAAAGCTGTATTTTTGGTGGAGGTGGAGGAGCTTGCATATGTTGTCAACACATCA
The DNA here is from genome assembly GCA_004024925.1 of Scalopus aquaticus. NCBI lineage: Eukaryota > Metazoa > Chordata > Mammalia > Eulipotyphla > Talpidae > Scalopus > Scalopus aquaticus. The sequence continues at coordinate 26,621 of PVIJ01017148.1, forward strand.
GCAATTGTACAGAAATCTCCTTAAATAGTGACCAGGGAATCAAGCGGTGTGTAGATATTGATTTCAAAACTTGAATTTATCTTAAAATTTCATTATAGCAAAGAATGTGTAATTTAATTATAGCAAAAATAATTGTAAAGATATTTAAAGTAAAGCAGTATGTTTGACCTTTGTGTTCAAATGTTCCTTACTTGGAAATCTAGAGAAAAAAATGTTCTGCATAGTCATCTGGAAGAACAAATAACAAATTGAAAACAACTTTTTTTCTTTTTGGAAAGAAAATACATCTAAACTTTATAATGGATCAAAGAGTAATTTCAAATTCAGATTATTAGAATAATAGAATGCTTGCTATATTTAAACTTATTCTACTAATTTAATTCATATAAAGTTCTTATAGAAAAATAAAATGCATTTTGGGGCTACCATTAATTGGGAAAGAATAACTTGTAAATGATTTTTAAGTAAGTATATACAAGAATTTTACAGCTAATATAAGCCTGTAAACTTAATTATGTCATAACTAGGTATAATTTAACCCAAAGCCACTTAATAATCTTAATACTTTGTTCATGCTTTGAAGCTTTAAAGTCATACTCCTTTTACCACTAAATTATTGCATATTGCTTAAATTTGACCAGTCACTTGCCTGCCTTCATTCCAGTTCCATTTCCTTAAGGTCATCTTCTTATATTATAAACATTGATGAAAGTTAATGTTCTCTACTCTTACACAGTATATAGTCTGAGGATCTAAAATCTTTTATTTTCATGGGAAGTTTGAAACGGGCAGTATTTTTGTTTTATTTCAGAACATAGTATTTCAATTAGAGGATTTATATTTTAAATCATTTTCCCCACTAGTTAGAACAAAACAAACTGTGATTATCTTGTATCATTAAGAAAAGGAAAAAAGATAGCTACAGGTTCATAATAGCTTGTTTCCCTGAAAGAAAAAAAAATGTATAAATTATTTTGCTATTTACTTGGCATTTTTTAAAAAGATTTTTTTATTTATGCATACAAACTGGGGTATAGGCCCCGGGGTGGGGTGAGAGGATTCACTAGAGAGAGAGTGGGGAGCAGAACAGGCAGATTGACTGAAATACACTGTTGAGGGGAGCAGCAGGCAAGTCAGGAGAGGTCTGCTGTGCCATGTGGGGAGCTCAATGACCAGAGATCTAACTCGTGCTGCAGTGGCTCTGGATAGCTTAATAGTGTTGCGACTTAACCCATAGCGCCACCAGGGAGGCCCCCATTGGCATTTTTAATTTTTATTAGCATTTTTTAAATCTCTAAAACTAGCACCTTTAATGCCTTTTTAATATGCTAGAAAGATAGGTAGATTTGTGTCTTGTTTCTTTGACTTCTCTACAAACTTCCCATTTTCTTTCATCAAATTTATCACCCATTTCATAGTATGAAGTGTGATCACTATCTTTAAATTTTTCATTAAATGAGAAACTGGATATTTTATTAAGAAGGTTATAATGGGACTTCCTGGAATAACATATCTCTATTATAATACTGTTTGTAGAACAAAAGGTGCCGTTCAAATGCAAGATCCTGATTGGTCATTGTAATACTGCTCTCACGTCACACATTCTTACAAGTTTACTCCCCTACATTTCATTTTCAGTTTTCTGTATGAAGTTATTGCATCATCAAGTGGCAATTTTGTTAACATTATCTGGTGTTTGACCAATAGAGGGAACTTTCATGCATGCCTAGTCTTTTCCAAGTGTTCAGATACCTGTTCCTGAAATTTCAGTGATTCTACAATGGTAGAGGCTACATAAGCATTTACATTACACTCCTGTTTAAGCGGAAGTTGTTCTCTATATACTGAGTGATAGAGTTCTTTGATGAAAAAAATGACAAAAGATTTATTTTATTACCCTAGGACTTAAATGGGTTCCCAGGTTGAACTAAGGAGAATTTGCTCTTTATAATTTAGCTCAAGAAAGAGCATGTTCTCAATGCATGCTCTCATGCTCTCAAAACATCCTGTCAAAAGACCTCACTGAAATTAATGGCTCAGAACCGATGCTAAGCTTTCAAGGATGCCGCAGTGATTTATTGAGTGGTGCCAGTCTCGTCTTCGTTGGGTGGAGAGCACTTGTCTTCACGTAACAGGGCTAATATTACTTCAAGCTGTTGTTAGTTGACTTGGTAAAATTGCTTAGATACACTCCCCATGCAGTTAGCCAGTGATGATTACCCTTAAGTATTCACAGAGCAGAAGCCCCGGGGAAACACTAATTAGCCACCCGCAAGGAAGATGTTCCAGCCACACAGACGATCTCCTGAAGTCCCTGGGTTGTAATGAGAACCAAACCCCAGTGACAAGGCCTGCTCTGTGCTGTGCTGCTGCATCAGGTTTCAGCAATTTTCAGGGAGAAAGTGATTGGAGTCAGACCCTGGGCTGCACGGAATCTACTAATCACCACACAGAGACTTCAGATGCTCCAAAGTCTCAAGAGGGAACTGCCTCTGATGAGCTAAAGGAGACACTGTCATATGTTGTTGAGGAGGTCAGGAAGGGGAATAGCTGCCTAAATATTTACATTTTTAGGTATGTTGAAGCCCCTTTGATCATTTTATACTTAATTCCTTGTTCTCTGTCTTTTAATAAGGCATGTATATTTATTTATAGTTATATAAATTCACCCAACCTAACTGGTTTATAGCTTTCCTCTTTCTCCTCCATTAGCAGAGCAGTAATCTGGGTGACAACAGAGAAAGAAAGGATGGAACAGGGGTGTGTGTGTGTGTGTGTGTGTGTGTGTGTGTGTGTCTCCATTTGTTTTGGCTTCACAGCATGAATGTGACTGGATCTATATCCATGATAAGCACAGTTTATCAGGGCTCCATGATAGAGAACTTTAAGGAAGCAAAAACAAGAGGACTAGAACATATAAATTTCCCTTGCTTTCTAATAATTACAAAAGGTAGGAGAAAGAGGAAAATTATGAACTCTGAAAATTGCTAGAGGAGGAATGGGACTTGATCAGTCTCAATTGTAGGCAGTCGAAGGAAGCAGGAGAGTTTTAGCTGGGCTCAAAAGAGGAACAGTGATACTGAGAAGCAGAAGGAAGGAACATGAATGTCTACTAATGTCTGGAATAGACTTGGCAATGTACATATATGAAATAGAAATTAAAAACAAACTTGGATCTTTGATTTACAGTAAGTGAAGAGGAACACTCACTTCCACACAGGGAAATAATAATTTGCAATGACATAGTGATACTCATCTGTTGAGTGCAATTTCTGACCTGAACTCTGTTGGGTCCACGGCAAACATGACTCAATTGTAATTTCATATTAAAGTCTCAGAGAAGGTTAGGAAATTTGACACATTAAAACTAAACAGAGGAATTTGGGGGAGGGATTACTCAAATTTTGGAGTTTATATATGATTTCCATTATAATCTACTTCGAACATTGGGAGTAAACAAATTTTGGTTGAGTGATATGTAAACTATTATATTCTCATGCATAAAGGATTTTGGTTATAGAAATGCAAATCAAAACCACTATGAGATACCACCTCACACCTGTGTGGATGGCACACATTAAAAATACAGGCAACAACAAATGCTGGAAAGGATGTGGAGAAAAAGGAACTCTTCTACACTGCTGGTGGGAATGTGAACTGGTCCAACCACTATGGAAAGCTGTATGGCGATTCCTCAGACTGCTAAACATGGAGCTTCCATACGACCCAGCAATACCACTTTTGGGAATTTACCCAAAGGACACAAAAACACTAATCCGAAAGGATACATGCACCCGTATGTTCATTGC
>PVIJ01017149.1:0-30419 GCA_004024925.1 Scalopus aquaticus
AAACTGTAATTGCTTATGTATTTGAATATCTGTAATCACCCTGTCATTGCCGGTAGTTAATTCTTCTTATGCTTTAAAAACCCTGTTCTCCAAGAATAAAGTGGAACGGCCTGATCAGACTCTCTGGTGTGTGCTGTCTCCCGCTCCCCACCTTTCTCTCCCCACTCGCTCCCCACCCCCTTCTCCCCATTGAGCCCGCCGCCGCCGCCGACGCTTTCCCCACCACCCCCGGGGACCCAACCTCGGTCGGAGCCGGCCTCCGACAACTATGGGACTGTTCAGGATTCCTCACTGTAGCTGGAGGCCAGAGGTACCAGCGGAGGCACAGGGGATCGCCACACAGGTCACATCTCCCGCTCGCTGCCACCTGCTGTGTGACACACTTGGCTGACAGCACGCTATCTCATTTCAAAGGCAACACCAGAGAGAGTGAGCACCACAGGAAGTTGCCTTTGGTATTTTTAGTCACCTCCAGTGCACAGGCCGCAGGTTTCTGTCTTAGTATCAGGAAGTGAGAGCCTTAATCAGGGCTCAACTTGCACAAAGAGAAACAGGGAGTCTCTGGGGCCGCGTGGACAGAGAAGATACGGAGGGGTGTGTCGTGGAGCGTGTCGCTCTGAGAAATGTATAAGCAGTGGGTATCTGCTGGGGAGCACTATCAAGGGGCCATGGGAGGAAGAAGAAAGGGACGGAGGGGAAGGAAAAAAGTGGTGGGAAGTGGGATGGCTGTAGAGGGGAAATCTGCAGTGGAACAAGAGGTAGCCTGGCAGGCAGAAGACTGGGGCTGTATACATGCTTCTGGGCTACCTGGCTTCACGCCCCTAGGCAAGCCTATCACTCTTCCTGAGCTCTCTTCTCCCAGTCACAAAATGAGGGGAGCCAGGGCTGCACCTCCATCACCTGGGGAAGTCATTGCATCATTACACCTACTTCACCCCAGCCTACTGAACTCACACTGGAGGAAAGCTGCCTGCGTGACTGAGATGTCTGTTCTTGATTCAGAACTCCAGGATTAAAAGAGAGCCAAACTTCCTTCCAGTCTTCTCATCCTGAAGCTTCTACGGCTCTGAGAACAAACTTTTTTTTCATTCCTATTCTTACCCAAGTCTGGGTCTGGTGCCCAGCCGGCAGCCTGGCTCAGCTCGGCCACATTTTCCACCAGCCCAGCCTGCTAGAGGGTCTCAGGAGACCAAAGTCTGCTGGAGCAGGAGGTGGAGACAGAAAGGCACCTTCCCTGGGCGTCAGGCAGTCGCCTGCCAACAGTTCCCGAAGGTGAACAGTAGAGGGCGCCAACCTCCCTCCTCCCCAGGGAGGAGATGTGAGTAAACAGCAGAGGCTAATGGAACTTTCGAAACGAAAAATACCGTAGAGAGCTGCAGAACAACAACTGCGTTTTTAACAAGAGGAGACAGGAGAGAGGGAAAGGGGCTCGTCAGGTCTAGATTCAAGTGGCCTGAGAGTCCGCCGCACTTAGAACAGTGACCAAACTTCCGTTTCAGTCATAGCTACATCGTGAGTGCTTTGTCGTTCTCCCTCACGTGTGCTTCATGAATTTCATCAAGGTGACATGATAATAAAGAAATAGATTTGTGGCCTGGAAGTCAGGATTCCTGGAAGTCCCTTTCTGGGACGATCCTGTCTTTAAGGGAATGTCTTCATTCATGCCCCTCTCCTTTCACCTGGTCACCTCCCTGCATCTTGGGAAAAGGAGGATACCAAGAATAGCATGCTGGAAATAGACTGAGAAACTGAGAAAGGCTAAATTGCAGGCATCATCTAGGGTGGGTGAGGAAACGCAGGACGTGTACATCACTCTTCCATCAGGTGAAGGAACATTCGCAATGGGCCGGGGGCCACAGTTCTCTGAGCCCGTGGAAAGCGAAACAGGAACTGTGGCGATAACATTCTAGGTTCACCCTCAAGATTCTGGGATTACAACAGGAACTACTGAATTTTGTCCATGAAAGGACTCACCAACTTCACAAGGAACTCACTATGGAAACCTGAAGATTTTTAAAGTAATGACTGGAAAATTATCTTGTCACCTGTTCCCAGTTGACAATGAGTTTATGGTGAATGGGACAGGAGTTGCTTGTGTGGTGACTGTGGAGGAAAACAGAAGACAAAGGCCGTGCAACATGGGTTCAGAGCCGTGGTCCCGGCCACAGAGGTGTCTCCTGGCAATCTGTTAGACATGCAGATTCTCAGGGCCCACTTACAGAATCAGAAAGTCTGGGTTTTAGGAAGTTCTACAGGCGATTGTGAGGCATGGTGACATTTGAGCAGCACTGGCTCAGACGTATGGATGGCTTACAGGCAGGAGGGTAGATGACCTCCAGATAACCCCACGAGCTTTCTCGGAGCCCATTGAGTCGGTTGAACACAGGCCAGAGAGTTGGGGTAGCTGATCTGGCGGCTCTCAGCTCAGAGGCTGTGCTCTTTCTCTCAGCATGACAGTCAAGGGACCAGGAGAGGTTGTTCTGCTATTATCTCATGCCTGTCTGCTTCGACAAGAGACACAGAGGCAAGCTCTTGGGTAGTTTGCCAGAAGCTGGCTACGAAAGGAAGGCAAGCCCATGGAGACATCTTAGCCATCACCAAGCTGTAGACAGTCATATTTAGATATACATGGGTTTTTATGCTCTGCAAGGGTTTCATTTCTGTGGAAACTCACTGACCTCCCTCCCCAAGAATGGGGGTACCCTAGAAACCCCAGCTCACCTTCCTCAGTGACTCGGAGTGGGATCAGCCGTGTGGTCTTCACGAAGGGGCGGTGTGCCTCAAACTCAAACTCCCGGGACACGTTGCAGGTGTAGAGGCCAGAGTCATTCAGCGTGACGTTAAGCACCGTGATGGACACGTCCTGCAAGTCCTTGCTCCCGTTCCACTGCAGGCGCCCCTGGAAGGGGCTCTCCACCTCCTGATGGCCGTTCCGATACTCGTAGATCTGCAGGTAGAAAAGCAGAGGAGGGTAGGGCCAGGAGAGAGGGCAGGGCCGGAGAGGTGAGGTGGAGATGAATGGAGACAAGGAGCAGAGTTACACACAGACAGGGAGGAAAGGGGACAGTTACAAGCACCTCGGAATGGGCGGGGAGAGAAGGGGCTCAAAGGAGGGCAGGGCAGAGAGAAAAGTCAGGGAAAATTGGGCAGAGGCCAACAGTTATCAGGGCATATGGATAAGGCCTGGGAAAAGGCAGAAAAGGATAGGCAAGAAACAGCTTGGCAGAAAAGAAAAAATGGAAGGAACGAAAGTGAGTGACACAGCAGAGACCAGGAGGGGGCGGAATTGAGAGAAAGGGTTGCGAGGATAAGGAGAGAAGTAGAAAGAGATGCGGTGGGGCAGCCAGCGAGAAGACAAAGGATGGAAGCCAAGAGAGGCCGTTTCCTTGGTTCTGAATCATCTGGAAGTCCCGGCCTGCAAGACTGACTCTGAGCTGGTCTCCACTCAGAGGATGTGGGCGGTCTGGGCCAGGCCCCCGAGAGGGGATCCAGGACCCTAAAGTGTCCCAGAGGGGCAGAGCGCTGCCCACTAACACACTCTCCTCAGGTGAATTTGGGGGTGAATTAGGACTGAATATACTAGCCTCTAGATTTCTTTCTTCCACCTTTTCCACCTTCTCACACTCCCTTTTTTCTCTGCAGCTGAGTCTTTCATCCTAGCCTCCACTTGCCATGTGTGATGACTGCTATTAAAATTTTAATTAGCAGAAATGAAAGAAAAAGTAAAATTCAGTTTCCACTAGCTACGTTTCAAGTGCTCTTGAGTCACAGGTGGCCAGTGGCTCCTGAATTGGACACTGCACGTAGGGTACACGTCCATTTCTCTCAGACAGCATTGTCTGTACTTCTAGCACAATTTCTAAGTTTCTTCTTTCTAAGCTGCCTTTCTCCTCACTTTGTGCAGCCCTGTTAGCAGAGTAGCCAGTGGGCATGCTCTTGGGGGACTTCATAACTGGCCAACACATCCAGGCTCCTGTCGCCTGGAAACTAGCCTCAGTCATGGTCAAGGCTGAGCTGGTGTGGTCCAGGTCTGACCCTGATGGGAGCAAACTGATATCAGAAGAGCACGTACAGCCTCAAGTTAGAAATGTGTTAGCTTTCGAAAAGCCAGGCAGAAGAGCAAGCAAAATACAATTTCACCCTCCTGTTGTTTCCACTAGATGTCTTTGTGGAGGAGACTCCTGCCTCCAGGAAGATGAGGTGGTGGAATAAAAAGGAACTTGCATCTGCTGTCAGGCCACCTGGTTCAGATCTAAGCTGTCTTACTAATGACTTCTTTGAGTCATAGTGGCCTCACTCGTGTGCGTGCGTGCGTGTGTGTGTGTGTCTTTAGCCAACACTTAGATAGCTTCCTATATTCCAAAACCAGTCCAAATCCAAATGCATTAAGTTACAGCTCCCAGGTTCTGGTAACTCTATAAGGTAGCTATATCCCCACTTTAAAGAGGAGGAACCGAGGCACAGAGGGGTGTCAGGACATAGCCAGCAATTTGTGGAGCTAAAAATCATGCCCAAGCAGCCTGGCTGCAGGGTCAGTGAATGTGTGAACAGTGAGCAGCCCCACCCAAGGTGGGGTTCAAAGTATGTGACAAGCATTTTGGCACCGAACCATCAGAACGGACGCTGCCCGCTGTGCAGTCTCAGAGGCTCCTGGCTCTGTCAGGCGCCCATCCCTTAGTTTCTAGGTCTCTCGAGACCTGCTCAGAGGGCTGGTGGGAGACTCAGCACAGCACATGTCCACTCTAGAACTTTTCAAACATTTTACCCACCAATGTCACTGTCCCAACTGATGTCATCCTCGATCATTCCTATCACTCTTCACCGGAACTGTGAGAGTTAAACAAGCTAACCTATATTATCTCATACAATGCTTAGTGTTCATTTCTGTTTTTCTACTAATTTAATCCATTCAATAGGGGAGCATAGGAGATGAGATGAAAATGCCCGCTGGTGCCTCGTCAGCGACTAAGACACCTTGGTCTCTAAACACCATTTATCCGGTTCTCCTCCTTCCCTCAGTGTCCAGGAATGCTGGCCGCTGGCCCCCGGCCCTTATTTCACAGAGCCGCTAACTCTGGCTGTCAGTTATCTACAAAGGAGCTGCCAGTGCTTTGAAGGGAAAGAGCAGGGTGTGACAAATCATCGCTCCCAGACTCGCGAGAGCCGGACACACATAGCAGAGGCCAACAAAAAAAGACCAGAGTCAGCAGTCGGACATACGAGGAAATCTTTACCGCCCTCGGGCCTGTAGAACCACTCCACCACCGTGGTGGCCTCCACCTCCTCTCTCTTCATGCAGGAGATGCAGCGCAGCTTCATGGGGTTGCCCTGAACCACCTCCGTCTCCGAGGGCACCTCCACACACACAGGGAAGCAGACACTGACTGGAAAAAGAGGTAGATGACAGGGAAGGAACAGGCGGTGTGGGGGAGGGGAGAGGCATTGGAGAACAAGGTGGGAGAGAGCAGAGACAGAGAAGGAACAATCATGAGACAAACTTGAAAAGAGCATGTACAAGCCTGTACCGTCACCTGCGTTCCCTGAGCGGAGGTGCTCAGAACAGCAGGAAGTGGGGCAGAGGAGGTGGAGAGGACCCAGGATGGGCTGGAAGCCTCCCCGGAAGCAGAGGGGCTGCAGTACAGCACACACCTGAGTCCTGCCCTCAAATCGTCCATCTGTCACCATGCATGCATCCCTTCGTGCAACCATCGTTCACCAGAATCCACTCGGCAGACCTGGTGCTGGCTGAGACTGAGACACTAGGATAAACAAAACACCAACCATACCCTGAAGGTGTTTATAGAGCAGGGAACACATACTCCTCCACGTGATCAAAACAGACCACAGTGAATGACATCCTAGCTGCAGGCACTCTTCCCAGAGAAGGGGCAATTACTCCAGGGTGAAGGAGAGGAGGAGGAGGAGGAGGTGGAGGGTGAGGCTAGAAGCTAGAAAGGTCGATCAGACTCCCGCTGTGAAAGCCTCTGCATGTACTTCACAATAAGGCTTTTAAAGCATGAGAGATGTCACGGCTGTGTTTTATGAATAATGTAGGTAATTCTGACACATGGTGGAGTATGGAGCAGCAACTAGAACATAGAGAGCTGACCACTGGGTGGGAGGAAGAATGCTCTATGCAGAGGAGCAGAGGGGCAAACTTAAAATTTTGCAGGGAGGACAATTTTGGGACACCATGCGTGCCACCCTGAGCTCTGGTCTTGTAGTTCTTGCCCCCCAAAACTCAGGTTTCATTAAAAAAAAAAAAAGCCAAGTATATCTAATTGCAAATTCAGAATGAGTTAAAAGTGGGACAGGGCTGCCAACAAAGCAAGTGTGAATGTGGGTTGCATTAACAGATGTGTAATGTGCTGAACAAAGGAGGAACAGTTCCGCTGCACAGTTCAGAACAAATCTGGTCTTCTGCAATCAATTCAGGGTGTCACATTTTACATGCCCAGAGGATGAAGGGTCTGGAGACAATATCTGGTAAGGAATGAATGGGAGAACTAGGGTGCTTAGTTTGGACACAACATATCTGTCTTCAAAAATTTGAAGGCAGATCTGTGGAAGAGAAAATAGATTCTAACTCCAAAAGTTACAAGAAAATAAGTTCAGCTTAAAAAAAACTTTTTTTTTTTTTTTTTGGTACTGAAGATGGTCACAAATGTGAGGGGAGAAAAAGCAGTATCAAAACTATTTGGTAAGAGGTTTACACCTCATAGTGCAGAAAATTCAAAATCTGCATGACCATCAAGGTCATCTTGATGCCACTTTCCATGAATTAACAGTGAAAACCTCTTAAAGAAAAAAAAAAGACGAATACCCATTGTTATTTAAAAACTAGTTCCCTACAAATGGTCTGTTCATTTGCTGGCAGATAATTCTTTCTAAAGACAGGAAAACATTATTTCAAGTTTAAAATGAAACTGACCAACTCATATTAAGTAAAAAATGAAATACCATATTTGACTGACTTAGACGTTAAAAAAATTCAATTTTCAACACAGTTTAAAAACTATGGCACTATGTTTAATGCAAAGCTTAAAACATCAAGATAAAACAAAGTTAAGTGGCTTGAAAACCCTCAAGCAAGGTGGGACTGCTTCGGATGTTCTTCAAGAGGGTTTCCTGCTTCTGCATCTGGGCTGTTACTTTAAAAGCATCTTTAGCATGTGATGAGTCTAAAGTCTTGATTAACCTGGTTAGAAAAAGAAAAGAAGGTGTGGGGCCTCTCTGGTGTCATAGCGGTTGAGCGCTGCGCTGTGGAGCTGTCGGCAGTGCGCATGCGAGTTCGACGGCCCCCAGCCAGGGAGGATCCCATATGGTGCGGCAGACCTCTCCTGCCTCGCCCGCTGCTCCCCTCAGCAGTGTATTTCTGATCTGCCTGTTCTGCTTCCCGCTCTGTCTCTGGTGAACCCTCTCGCCGCCCCCCGCCTCTGGCCTGTACCCCAGCTTGTATGTAAAAAAAAAAAAAAAGAAAAGAAGGTGTGTTCTATGTAAAAGTTTGAGGGTAGAGAATGCACTGAGAACTCTAACAGGGAGCCTTCAGGCATTTGCATATTTCATGAGACATGGCAAAGGTAAGTTCGCTTGAAGATGATGACTTGGAAAGCAGAATAGAAAAAATGAACCAAGGAATGCAGAGTGGCAAAATGAAGATGGTATTTGGCAACTGCAGACCTGGGTTTGAGCTACTATTTAACCTCTCTGCAACAAAATACTGAAAATATCAAATAGATTTTTCATGAGAATCCTATGGAATAATGTATATGAATGTGCTTTGAAAAGATACAGCTTTATTCATGTTCATTTGTTCCTCACTCAGCAAATATACGGAGCATTTACTGTGTGTCAGGCACTGTTGTAGGCACTGAGAAGACAACTGGCAAAAAAACAGAACATCCCTGCTTTCAGGTAGCCTATGTTCCAGAGGCTGGAGAGAGAAAATAAACAGCATCAAATTATAATATGTGCTATCAGAAAAAATAAAAGTGAACAGAGAAGAGAGGGTCCATAGAATCATTTCAGAGTGCCTCGTGGAGAAGGTGACATGGAGCAGGCAGTGAATGAAAGAAATGAGGGAGCACCTGTGTGAAGGCCTGCCGGAGGGAAGAGCAACTGCGACTGCAGCAAATCATATTCAAGAGACAGCAAGAAGCACAATGCGGAAAGTACAGCAATCCAAGTGAGAATAGTAGGCAACAGGTAGGAGGGAGAAGGCAGGGCCAGGCATGACTGTTCGTGTGGGCCACAGCTACAACTTCGGCTTTTGGAGGGCTGGAGAGATCCGAACAGAATGATATGACCTGATTTATACAAAGTGACATGATCTAATAGCCATGTTGTAAATAAAGTGAAGAGGTGAAGGAAGGCAAGGGTGGAAGCAAAGAGAATGGTTAGGAGGTTGATGATCAAACTGAGTGAGGTTTTGCTTAGACAGAGGTAGGCGTGGGATTACTGGAATTTAAAAGGGAATGATGTAGACTTCTGTCTTTGATGAGGTGAGAGGTGATGTGCGTGAGTGAGCAAGTAAATGGGTTCATATTTCGTAGAAGGGCCTAGTTCATTTACAGTTAAAGGAGGGGGGCAGAATGTATGCAAGCCAGGAGGGTGAATTTGGCATGGCAGTGTGCTGAGGAGCCGCTCTGTTTCTGGAGTTGCCCTGGAGATGACAATACCAAGGCACCCCCAGCAATCACACCCTACTCTTTGGTCAAAGTCCAACCTCAAGGTATTGTAACAGGGTGGTCCCTAGGGAAGGGGGAGGTTCCCTGCCCCAAGGAAGGCTGGAGCTGAGCTGGGAGGAGGAGAAGCTGGAGAGGAGACTGGAGAAGGAAGGAGGGAGGATGGAAAGCCAGAAGGAGACCAGGAGGCGGCCCACGGAGCAGAGACATGTGAAGAAGCTGCGCTTGCCTCTCGGTTCTGTGCTGTTTGAAACAGTGTGGGTGAGAGACCCATAGGGAGGTTACCAATGGCAGCTTTTATCTTGATTTTGCTCCTTCTGTCCCAGATGTGCTGGGCCCCTTCTTCCCCTTTCCTACGAGTCTCCACCAGGAGGTGCCTTAGACTTGTGGCAGGCTTTCCCACCTTAGTGGCCCTTGCTTTGGGCCAACTCTGTTTGGGCATTTACCCACCAGTGGATGGGTAACTTAGGGTGCTTGATTTGGAAACTCTATTCCTTGCCTTTGTTGCACACTAATTGTATTAAAGTTCCTTTCCACTAAAGGTCTTACATACTAGAGTATGTTTTGTCTTGATGTAGCAGATGGCAGAACTATTTAGAGTGGGAAGGTTTTCGGGCGCCCCTTCTCTGTAACGGTGTGAGAACTATGACCATTAGAGCTTGGATTATAAAATGGCCACCAAATCTTTTCATTCTTGTGTGCTTGCCCTTTGCGATATGACCTGCTGCTCCCTTCCATCAATAGGTGAAGTATGTTTCTCTACCCCATTAGTCTTCAGTATATCACTGCCTCGCTTGTATGAAATCCTTTAAGATAGCCAAGGAAAGGTTGGACATATGGTAGATGCTCAGATGCCCCCAGATGTTTCTCTTCTTTGGGCACTCCTCAGCTTGTTCTAGAATGTTTCCTTTGCACTAAGGTAACAAAGTCTTTGATTAGAATGTAAACACTTTCCAAAGAGGGTAATAAATGAAGCTGTTTGTAGATATCAACAGCCTGAAATAACTTGGCCTATCAGATTGGCCAGTCACTGAGCAGAGTCTTGAGAGAATAGAATGCAAGATGGGCTACTGGAGGAGGGGAAAACATTCCCTAACACAGGGAATAACCAGGTGAGTCCACTTGGAGAAGAAGAGCAGATAACGTGCTTAGAGCTAAAGAATGAGTGAGACTCTAGCAAAGGCAATGTTATGGGGGAAGGGGGGAGGAACGCCCTCCTGAAATCCTGCACAGCAATACGTGTGTCCATGAAAAGCACTAGAATGAGCACTGGGAGACAAGCAATTCCTAGTTACTCCTTTCCTCTGCCTGAGCTCATTTTCTCATCTGTAAATTAGAAAGAATGCTACTTCTCCTGACTGTGGATTAATATGGAACCCAAAGAAGTAATGAATTGAAAATTGCTTTGTAAACTGTAAAGCATCAGACAAGGATTGGATTGGGATTATTGTTGTTATTATCTTGATAAAAGGAAAAAAGAATTTTTGAAATACTTATAGAAAATAAAAGGATCTTTCCATTCATATTTGTACCATGTGAAAAATCACTTGGAAAGGGAGAATGCATATAAGCTAGTGCTTTCCAATACTGGGATTACATGCAAATAAAATGAATTACTTTTGTGGAGTGAGGCCCTTTCACTTACATTTAATGACCAGATTTCCTGGACCATCTCTTTCTTTCCCTTCTGCAGCTTTTCAGCTTGGCAAACTAATGTTCAGGCTACAAGGAAGCTGAGAACCAGCAAGAATAGTTTTAATGTGGACACTTCGTCAAAGGTTTTTTGGGGGGTGGGGTGTGGGTTGGAGATGAGCACTCTCTCAATTTTAGCAATATTCTGTAAATATTTCCCTATTGTTGAGTTGTGCAGCTTAAAGGAATGTTAGACATCATCTGCACCAATTTTCAAACTTTATATATTGGAACCAGATACTCTGAGATTGTTGCATAGGAAGCAAGCAGCAAAGTTAAGACTCCAATTTATGCTTTGTAAGTCATCATCAAAAAATCTTTGGTCTATAGTTTCCCTCTACTGGAATTCAGGTAAGGACATTAAAAACTGAGATCAGGGCTTGGGACATAAGCCTCTGTGGAATCTCTCCCCAACGCTGTCATTTCATCTCCCATTGCTTTATTCACACTCTACGCAGCCAGACTAACCTCACCAAAGGCTGATGTTCATAGTATTAGCTTCCCTTGAGGAAATCCAAGCATTAGATATTCAAGGCAGGTGAGATCACTGGCAACCTGTTATGTCTGCCTCTTCTCCAGGTCTGGTCTACTCTACTGCGGATGGATGGCAGTGAGTCTGCCCTTGGGACTGCCTTTACTCTCCTGTTTTGTCCTTTCCTCATGCATTGTGTTGAACAGGAAGCTTGGCTCTGCTTCTGGTCACATGCAGAATCCAGATAATGTTGGCTGCCAGAGTTAGTCTTACAAGCTTAATAAAGAGATACTAAGGCAAAAAGGCAATTCCCATCAGCGCATCTGCCACTGCACAGGCCAAATGTTTCATGCCAACCATAGAAGTATGGTCCTACATGCCTGATTTCAATAAGGCAGGTGAACACAATCACATCTAGTTATCCTAGTTATTGATTTTGAGCATGAAGGAAGGTAAGTCACAGAAAGCAATGTATCAACTGAAAAATACCTACATTTGATCTGAGGATTTAACCAAGTCAAAGATGCTCAACACTACACAACAAAAACTACATACACACACACGCACACACACACACACCCACCCATTCTCACCTATCCACTGAGATGCCTAAAAATAGCATGCTTAAACATACATAGCACACATATTCAGATGTTGAGGAATAAAGCTTTCTCTCAATCACACATTCAGACATTAGATAGACTCACAACTCCCTCTAAACACAGGCAGGTGCCCCCACACCAGGCCATCTTTGACAACACTCCGCTTACTGCTGCAAGTGTAACAGTAGTTATTTGCCAACCAACTCCATTATTTGGAGGGAGAAGGTCATCTCATTCCTTCACAGAAGGCATGCAAGCAAGAACTTATTCATTTTTTAAGGCAAAAATCCAGCTCCCCAAACACCAAAGCACTGTAGTAATACATGTTCATGAAAAAGACAGAAAGATATAATTCCCTGATGCCTATTTGTCTAATACATAGCAGCAAATGGCTGAAACCTGTTTTCCTCCCATTCGTTATTAAAATTAAACAGATGGATCGACACCTAGAATATTTTCACTCTCTAATTCCTGCATCCAGCTTTTAAAATATACATATAAATAAATCTGAAGACACAGCAAGGTTTCCAACTGACCCCTCAGTGCCAAATCAAATGGTACTGCAATGGAGATTTTTTAAAAAAATATGAACATGGCTGCATTTTGGTTCAGCAAAGAGAAAGGGGAAAACACCTTGGAATTATTAGGAAATAGGAGGATCACCAAGGGATGTTCAGGAGTAAAACAGCAGGAGAGTGGGAAGGCATTTTTCCAATCTCAAAATCCCAGCTTTCATGGAACCCCTGTATCTGGCCAACATGCACAGAGGAAAGCCAACCAGGGCTCCCTTTTGTGACCAACATTAATAAGTGTTATTATTGTTAGCATTATTACTGCTATTGCATCTCGCGTGGCAGGGTGCTGGTACTTACCCCAGAAGATGAGCACGAGGGAAGCCAGGGGAAACAATCTGTTGAAGGCAGGCATCTTTTTTCCGGCGGGTGGCTTCCGGGGCTAAACAGAGATTCCCTAGGTCAACAACTGCGTCCTCTCGTATACTTTCGAGGAAACCCTTTGGGAAGAACTCCCCCCACCCCAATGGGGCGACTTACTGACTGAAGGAAGGGCGAAGCGCCTTTGCCTAGGGAGGCTTTGAGCTGGGCTGGGTTTGCAGTTCGAAGCTGCCCTAGCGGACAGCCCCAGTTAGAAGAAAGGTTCTGCAACCCGTCGCGGTCTCCCCGGAGCCCGTTGCTGGGATCCGGCTCAGCACCACGGACAGCACCTTCCCCGCCCACCCCGGAACTTTGAATTCCAGTTGCTCTGCAGCTTCCCTTGTTTGCGCCTCCGGAAAAGCTCAGCTCGAAAGTGAGCCGCACCGCTGACTCTAAGCCGCTTGGCTGTCGACCGGGTCCATATTGATCCTGCTCTCACCTCCTCTAGATACAATTAGGTTCCGACCAGCATCCACAAAGACCCGAGAACTCTGGTTTCATCCACCCTGATCTGCTTCTCTAGCTGGGCGTGCCCCCACACCCAAGGCCACTCTGAGCTGCCCGTCTGAGCTACAGAATTCGTTCCACGACGGTGCCGTTCACACCCGTCTTCGAATCCCCAGGGAGATCCTGAGGGGTCGGGAAGGATGTGGACACTCCTGTTTAGACGATCTCAGAGGTGAATGGGGTGGGTACGTAGGGCAGATCCCTTCTCTGGAGCCTGCCCCTGGATCTTGCGGGGTCCTGGTCCCGGGTGGCGGGTGACTAGCTGTCTTCCTCCAGGCCCCCCTGTTGGTGTCTGTGCTCAGTTAATCTTGACATGCGCAGGCGACTCTCCACCCCCACAGCCACCACGGACCCACCCCCTCGTGCACACACTCCCCACCCCCAAACAGGCGTGCCCCTCCCAGGGCTGAACCCGCGCCGAGGGGGGGCGGAGCCCTAAGCAGCAAACACCTCCAGCCTCCGCGATTTCCTCGCTCTCTGCCTGTCTCCAGGGTTCCGTTTCACACCTCCATGCCTCACCCCAGCGCGGACACACCTCCTGCCACCGGTCTGCACCCTCCAAGCAACCCTACTGCGGCTCCCGCATAGACATGCTTGTCTCCAGCTCCGGGAAGGGGAGGGCCAAGTCTCTTTCAGGCAGTGATGTCATCTGTAATGTACACGGTACATGGCTCCTGTCTTCTGTCAACCCCCCTCCCCATCCTACCCCCTCCTGTTCTCCCAGGCTATCCTTTGTCTAGCCTTGATTAATTGGTTCCGGGCACACTGAACACAGCACGATAATCCCTGCTTGGAGAAGTAGGGTAGGGGTGAAGCGCACCTGTTCCCTTGTTCGCTTCCTCACCCAATGAGGAGATCTAAATGTCAGCTCAAGAGTGGTATTGGGGGTGGGGCAATTCTCTCTTGCGCTAATCACCTTTCAACTAATCACTTTTTTTTTTTTTAAACAGATTGTGGTTTGGCTTCTTTCAACTATTAGCCACTCCCTAGTCCTAGCAGCTGTTTCAGTGCCACTCCCCACTCCCCATCTCTGGAAGGGAAACTTGAAACTTTAAATTCAGTTATAAACTCAAATGACCTAATAGATTAGGAATGTTTGGAACTGAAGTGAGCTATAGTGAAAGAACCTCTATTTCCCGCCCCCCCCCCATCCCTTCCTCCTTCCTTTCCAAAAAGGGAAGCTTCACAGTGATGGTCAAAAAAAGAATGGCAGAGTAACAGCTGACTGTAAGCAAACCATACCCAGGAGAAATTCTCCCTCCAAATATCACAGAGCAACAGAATGTCCCCAGGAAAGAATTTTCCTCCCCAGGCAGGGAGTCACCAGGCTATAATTCTATACTGTTTTGAAAACCAGTCCTTGAAGCACCTGGTACTAGACTTGGATGAGACGTTCAAGTTGACTTAATTCAACCTCCTTTCCTATTCATGAATCCCCCCCTCAAGAGTCTTCCTGATGAACAGGGTTCACCTATTTCAGTGATGAGAGCTTGCTACTTCACAAATCAGTCTTTTGTATTTTTTCAGGGACGTTCTTTATATTCAGTTGAATTCTGTAAACTCCTCCTCCTTCCCCATACCCCATTAAGTGGTCCTAAAATTGCTTTCCTAAAAAGCGTTTTGCTTCCCCACACTCCAAGAGTTTTTTTGTTTGGGTCTAAACTTTATAAGTTTCTTCCAGTGTTTTTGTTTGTTTGATTTTGTTTCTTGTTTTTTTCCTATTAGTTTCCAATCCTTAAACCTCTGGTCACTTTCTCAGGAAGATTTTAGTTTGTCAGCATGATTCTCAAAATGATACCCAAAACAGGAATGATGCTCCCTGTATGACCTGACCAGCATAAATCCAGAGGAATTATGGCCACACTTGCTTTAGAGGGTATGTTTATTCAAATACAAATACAGCTATAATTCACTCAATGATGTTATGGTCAGTTAAAGTTGCTAGTTATTTTTCACTTGACCTGTTACAATATCATTCTGTATTTATACTGGGAGTTTTGGAAAAATGAAATTTAGCACTTTTGCCATTAGAATGTATTAGTTTCAACCAATGATTACACCCTATAAATACTTTTATTGAATTCAGATTCAGCCACCCAACATATCTCTCTTCTTTAGCCTTAGCTCATCTCTAGGCTTAACAATCACTTAATCTAGGCCTCCCTGGTGGCGCAGCGGTTGAGTGCTGTGCTGTGGAGCTGTTGGCAGCGTGTGATGCGAGTTCGCAGCCCAGCCGGGGAGAATCCCATATGGTGCGGCAGAACTCTCCCGCCTCGCCCACTGCTCCCCTCAGCAGTGTATTTCTGACCTGCCTGTTCTGCTCCCCACTCTGTCTCTGGTGAACCCTCTCGCCGCCCCACGCCTCTGGTCTGCACCCCAGCTTGTATGTATAAATAAATAAATCTTTAAAACAACAACAACAAAAACAAAAAAAGCCTGATATCCAGAAAGAAAGATTTAAAAAAAAAAGTCACTTAATCTAAACACAGAGGGTTTTGGGACAGGGAAAAAAATCTTTTGCCTTGATTTTAGAGACCTCATTCTAGCTTGACAATGTGCTACGAATTACATTCCTTTAGTATGTCTGACCAATCATAAATAAATACCCAAATATAGTTCCCTGTTTTCCATCTCTATAGCATGACACATTCTGACAACTGTAAAGCAAAGTGCATACCTGAAAGGAATTAAACTTATAATGATCCAGAGAAAAGAATTGGGATCAATGTTACATTTACCTGGAAACAGGTTTTCAACACTGTATCATGAACCATTCCAAAGTGGAATGAATCGCCTTTTGTTATGTTCATGAAGTTGTCCTCAAAATAATTACTGGGATGTTGGTGAGGTGGGGGGAGGGAGGGGATCTTCTGTAGGTTAGAAATGTGAACTAGATTATTGATAAAGTTCTGATCATTTTTAAGATTCTAGGATTTTATTAGAAGTCTCACTCAAATATGTAGTGGCTAAAATATATTCAGTCTGATAATTCCATCAACCTCCCTACCACCACTACTGACCAACACCACAACTGCTGTAGGAACTGGTCTAGATTTACATAAATCTTTCTTATTTACATTTCTGCTAATTCCTTAATAATCACAATGCCCTTTTCTAAATGATTACTGGCTCCTTTTTTTTTTTAAGGATTTATTTATGCAATTATTTACAAGCTAGGGTAAGCCAAAGACAGAGTGGGGAGCAGAACAGGCAGATCAACTGAAGTACACTGCTGAAGGGAGCACGGGTGAGGCAGGAGAGGTCTGCTGCGCCACGTGTGAAGCTCCCTGGCCAGGGATTGAACTCGTGCTGCACTGACTGCTGATCTAACTTGTGCTGCGGTGGCTGCGGATAGCTTCATAGTGCTGCACTTAACCCCTTGCGCCACCAGGGAGGCCCCGCCATCTCCTTTTTAAATAGTCACTGAAGATTTTACATGAGGTTTGGGGAACAATGTGCTTGCCTCTAGTTTGCATCAGCCACTTCCGTGGCTCTCCTGTATTGAAAACAAGAGCATCTGGTCTTTCAGTCTTCTGTCATTTCCCTTGATTTCTGGCAGAGCCTCTCAGTCATTCCTGCAAGCACCTTGTGTTCCCTCAAATACATTTGACTGAGAGTTTTTGAAAAACTCATTTGAATTCTTTAAGTTATCATTTCCTTTTTCCTGTCATTTTAGTTCCTACCCTTTCTGTGTTTTTTTTTAAAGTACGATTTCCAATTTGATGATCATCTTTAATGAGTGAAACCAGCAAATCACCTGTTCTATGGCAGTCTCCAAACAGTAGCCAGAGCACTCTTTGTATTCTATAAGATCCTGCATCTTTGTTGCCAAAAGGCAATGGCCTCTCATTGTCATTATAGCAAGCCTAGACCCCTCACAAGGGCCTATAAAGCTTACCCTGAACTCTGCCTATTTCTTTCCACTCACATTTACCATTTCCTGTCTTGTCCACAATATTCTAGTCACACTTGAGTTTCTTAAAATGTGCCTCAAACGTACCAGGCCTTTTCCCATTATATATTGGAAATATATTTATCCCATTATTTCCCACCTGATGTCTGCTCTACCCTGAATACTCCTCATTCTGGTTTTGATACTGGCCTAAAGGGGCTTCAAAATTTGGTCAAAGGCAGTGCCCCAGTTGCTTACAAGTCACTACCTTGGTTCTGCATCCTGCGCACAATTGCAAGACCACTCAGGCTTAGGGAACAATAACAATGGGATTTATTTAACAAACAGGGAAAAGCAAAGAATTACTAAAGTCAACACATTTCGTTTACCTTACTTAAAGCAATGTTCAGTCCTTTAAGTCCCAGAAAATTAACAAAGGTGGCATCTTCCCGCCACTGCTGAGGCATTTTAGGACACATTTTAGGAAGGCACCGCTTCAGGCCTCTGCCTTCTTACTTCGGCTGCAGTAAAAACAAAACTGGGAGCAGTTTCCGTCGCTCTTGGCTACTTGCAAAGCCTCCAAAGTCGCTGGCCCCAAAGTCGCTGAAGAGTCCAAAAACCCTCAATCCAAAACTCTATGTCCTGGTGGCTCAAAACTTCTATCGTCTGATTTCCAAACTCTCAATATTGGCAGCTACATATCCTGCCGCTGCTTCTTTATTCCTACATCATGGTGACTGATACTTCTTTTCCTGCATCATGGCGACTGACTCTCCTTCTTCTTCAGTCCCTTTTATTTCTCATCAGACTCTTCACCCCAAACTGCAAACTTAGCATTTTTCCCTGGGGCTATTCATTCTCATCAGCAAACCCCTCCAGGGGGCATGACCTTTACCAGACTTTGGACTCCCCCCAGTTAGTTTCTCTTGTGTTCTGATCTTGCCTCAAACAATGTCCTAATGTGGCACTTCCTGATCACATCACTCTTTTTTTTTTTTAAAGATTTATTTATTTATGCATATAAGAGCTGGGTGGAAACCAGAGGTGGGGGGCAGTGAGAGGATTCACCAGAGACAGAGTGTGGAGCAGAACAGACGGACTGACTGAAATACACTGGTGAGGGGAGCAGCAGGAGAGACAGAAGAGGTCTGCTGCGCCATGTAGGAAGCTCCCTGGCCAGGATCAAACTCAGCCAAATTCAGAACTCAGCCCACAGTGGCTGGAGATAGTGTGATAGTGCTGAGATTTAACCTCTTGTGCCACCAGGGAAGCCCACGTCTCTCTTTCTAAGCTGGCTTCCTGCCTACTTCTTGCACCAGAAGCTTCTCTCTATTTCATTACATTATTTCCTGCTCTTCATATCCTCTCTTACTTTCCAAAATTATCTTATTTTTAATTTATGTCCTGGCTTATTTTCTGCCTCCTCCTGACAGGATGGAAGTTCCGTGAAAGTACCCCTGTTTTGTTGTTTGCTGCTGTGCTCCTGTATCTAGAGTGGTGCCAGGTAAGGCTGGGATGGACCCCACGAGAGAATAGTGTGGAAGGAGTGGACACTGAGGGCATAATCAACAGAAGAGACAAAGAACAGCCAGAGAAAAGGGAGCAGTTTCAGAAAGAGGCAGTGAAAGTTTCCCTCAGAGGGGACTTCAGCTGATGATACTCGGGAGACTGTGAAAGAGCATGGGTGAGTATAGGGCCTAATGTATTTGGAGGTGTTGATGATACTGGAATTTCAGGTTTTCAGGTCTAGTCTCCCAGCCAGGAGTGGACCCCAGGCTGCAGGGGCAGCGCTGAGTCCCAGCCACTAGACATCCACAGGTTGGTGCCACACGAAGCGGCAGCAGGAACTTCGCTGATGCTCAGGCAAGCAAGCGAAAGGAGGCACATTTGTTTAGAGAAAGAAAAAGTTTATTAGAGATAAAAGGAACAGAAATAAAGTGGGGCTCCCAGGCCGGTGGAACCAGGCCAGGGAGGGGCAAGGAAGCCTAAGTAGAGTCGTGTCTTAGGGGTTACATACCTTCTTTCCCTGACTATTCTAAAGCTCCATCTGCCTCTTTGTGATTGGTTAGTTCTTGGTGGTCCCACTCACTGCCTTAGTGTCTCTGTGTCCTAGTCTGGAATGTCCTGTTGTCCCTAGTCCTGTGGTGCTTGATTAGTTCCCTTTGGAATTCATTATCTTTATCTTTGGATCCTCCCTTGTTCCTCTTGTTGCCCTTATCTCAGAAGCAACTCTCTAGGGGTCCCTGCCTGCTCTGTCCTTGAAGCTACCTGATTATAACTTGCCCTACGTTTCATTGAGAGAGGGAAAGACTCGAAAGAGGGAACAAAGAATGACATGAGGTATGCATGGAAAGGTATGCATGGACTGTCCCCAGCGGGGCATCAAACTCAAGTCACCGCTGCTGACAGCTCCACAGCGCAGCGCTTAACAGCTGCGCCACCAGGGACGCCCAAGTTTAGTTTTTCTGAGGGAAGAAACCCATTTGACTAAAATTAGAAGGGAAAATCAGAGGGCGCATTAGCGGGAGTGACACTGAAAAAAGAGGAGACCTTAGAGGACAGCATGAAGCAAAATAGTCCACGGTCAGTGCTTACAGGCCCCCAACCCCAAATCGAGGGTCCTTTGCCCTCTAGAGAAAAAAATTCACCAGTGCGCCACTGGGTGTTCTTGAAGGCAAGGCTTTATTAGAAAAGCGCAGGCATGAGGGGACCAGTGCTGGAGAAGGACCGGTTTAGCCCTGGTTCCTCGAAAAAATTAGCAGGAGATATTTAAAGGGGAGGAGCTGTTTAAAGGGTAAGTCCAGGAGGCCTGGAGGAGAAGGAACTCCTAACGTGTTCTGAGTCGGGCTGTGCCTGGGCAGGCCCGGATGGGCAACTACAACTGCGCATGCGGGCTCTCGCCTTTTTCCTGCAGGAAATCGTGAGGCACTCTTTTGTCAGGATTTAAGGCTTTTTGTCTCGCGTGGTGTGTCATGGTCAGTGTGGTGGCACAGTTGTTTAGACAGAGCTCGTCACTCAGTCCATGATTCAGTCCACCTGTTCAAACAGGACTTGGAGCAACTCATCCTGCCGGCTCTCCATTTCTTTTACTAGGCTGTCTCAAAGTGGGGGTGGGGAGAAACAGGGGACCTGTGGACAAGAGAGAGAGTCTGCAGGGACCGTGGGTGCTTTGTTGTTGCATAGATGAAAGCCAGGGGAAGCTTCTGGATCAGCACATAACCGAATTTGAAGTGAAAGTGTGGAAATCAGGGCCCAGCGTAGTCAAGTGACCTGCTTTTGCTATTTTAAGTGGATTTTGAAAAACAGTGCAAACCCACTGTGACAAAGGGAAAAAACAGGTGCCAAAGAGCACGTGTGGGAATGGGAGATACTGGGCTTCCCCCAAATCGCTCCCGCACCGTGCCTGCCAGCTGTGTGGTGACTGTCGCCAGCCTAGGGAAGTCTGCGATTAGAACAGGAAACTACGACCTGATGAGCAGACTATGCATTTCCTTCCTGAATCTGCACATATGGAGAACCTGGCAGGTAAGAGATCAAAACATGTTTGTCTAATTGAACTGAATTCGAGCTGGATGATTAGGCAATCCAGGACTTTCCTGACGCCCAGGAATGCCCCTTTCACACAGAATACAGCCTACATACAAAAGAATTCAGGGTTACACTGGTCTTAACCCGTTTTCAGGAGGAGAAGTGTAACCCATAGTTATAATTCAGGGAGAAAGCTGTAAATAGGCAACATGATAATCCAAACATTTGAAAGGAATATTGAAAATATAAGGGACTTTAAGATCCTCAGAAGAAAGTTACAGTATTTTGAAGTATTATTGTCAGCCTGGCATAAATTTTACGCATTTCTGGCATGTATGTGTCCGTAGCTCACGGTCTAGACAGGAGAAATAAGTATCATTATTACTATGGCTGTTCACCTAAATACATTGTTCTAATGTATAGTCTTCATGGACTCAGTGCTCATTAGAAACATTATTGAAGTAGGGGGAAAACCACAAATTGAGGCCCTTGTGGGGAACAGGAGGCCTGTGTCCCAGACCCAGGTCCATTGTGAGCTAGTACTGATATTTCACTTGATCTCTCTGAACCAATTCTCTCTTTAATCACCTGCCTTCCAAAGTTACTGGGAGCACTAATGAAATAATATGTGTAGATGTGTTTTGGGTTTTGTAGAGTCCTTTACAACCAAGAGGCACCTGCTTAGAATATCTTTGAAAACCTTGCAGAGATATATTCAGCTGTCAACTTCACCGTAATAAGAAAATTATCAGCTTTTCATAATGTATCACCACCTCTGTTTATCATCTTCATCATCAACATCATTGTTTTCCTAACCAAAATATTTGAGGGCATCTTTTGACCCCAGAACAATGCTAAACACCTTGAATAGATTAACTCATTTAATCCTCACGATAATTTTAAGGACGTGACTCCATGTTTAGTCTTTTTTTTTTCCTTTAAGGAAATAAATTCAAGAGAAGTTCAATGACTTGTTCACTCAACTTGTATATGGCAGGACTATGGCTCAAACCCAAGGTTTTTGTCTTCAAAATCACTGGACTTAGCTTCTCCCTATAAAATTGGCACCATCAAAAAGACACTTGTGTGTGCAGATTAGTCAGAAAGAATGACTCAATACAATGTGAAGTTCTAAGATGGGTGCTCTGTGTCTATGTGGGCTTATGTGTGAGGAAACATATAGGCACAACCCCTTCACTCACAGAACTTCTAGTATGCTGGAAAAATACGGCATCTAAGAGAATAGGTATGAGAAAATCCAGAATATTTTGTGCTTTTTTTCCCCGTTTTTTTCATTTAGAGTGCTCACATGGATTAACATGATGAAAGCCCCTGTGTTCTTTTATTTATTTTTTGTGTGTTGTTTTATTTTTAAAGGAACATCTGCTTGTCCTTATGTCATTGTTTTATTTTTATGACTCGTATTTCATTGAGTTCTCATGAAATATATGTATAAAGGGGAGACTAGTCCTCTCTTATAATGATGGCAACAATTGATAACTCGAGAGATTAAATGACTTGTGAACTGTTACAATTGTTCATCCTTTTAGGAAACTTACTGACTGTATACTCTTTGCCAGGTGTTGTTCTGGCCTCTGACTTTAAAACAGTAACTGTGAAATTGTGTGGCAAGGACTGTTGTTTACAGGTGCCCTGGAAGGAGTCACAGATTATTCTTGGGATTTGGCAGGTAGTGGGATACCTGGGAAAGGTTGAAAGGGGTAATATTTGAGTACAACCTTGCCAAGATGGAATAGGATTTTCTAAATAAAAGGAATGGTAGACTGTGTGTATACATGTGTTCTGGGAAGCTCATGTTGTCGATGCAAATGGCTTGCTCCTGGTTTTTAATTTGAATCACTTATCACTAAATGACATTGCCATTTTCAAGTAAGGTTGTTATTTGGAGTGGCTGAATGGAGTTATAGAAAAGAGTGTTATCTTTGGGGTCAGACAGGATTGTCTTGAAAGTCTGCCTGCTACCTCTGTAAACTTGGGAAAGTTATTTAATTCTTCTGAGCCTTTTCTTCAGTCATAAAATGAGGCTATTAATACTGCTAATCTTGAAGCTACTAATAAGGTTGAAATGAATCAAACCAATAAATCATGGAGCAGAAGGCCTGGTCATTAGCATAAAAGTAAATTCTATTTTCTTCCTCCTTCATAAATGAAAGCAGACACTTTTTTATCTTCTTCCTTTTTTAAGGAACTAAATTCAAGAGAACAGACATGACTTGGTCACTTAATCTGTATGTGGCAGAACCTTCAGTTCTTTGATTTTATTCTTTTGATGTCCCTTACTCACAGCCCCCATGGACCCAGATTTCCCCAGTAGCCATGTGTGGCCTGAAAGAGGCCAACATACCAAGTCTTGGTCTTGAAGGAAGAAAGAGAAAGGCATCTATATTCAGGCCAAATGAAACAATAACATTGCTTCTAAAGCTTATTACAGATCTGTAAGTACTCTCAAAAAAATGTTAGCTTGGGGAAAGGTGTAGTGCTGGTTTGTATTTCAAATGATTGATGAAGTCACTAGGAGAAAACCTGAGTAGTTGCCAAGTTCCTTCATCCTTCCTGCTTCCACTCCTGATGGAGCTCAAGATGGCTTCCACGACTCCCACGGCACATGCTTCTACCATAGCTCTTGTCAAATAACCAGATGCTTCGGAGTCTGTCTCCATCATTAGCCTACGTCTCCCCTCTAAGATTTACATTCCTGTGTGGGACTTGAGAATACATTCCCTTTGCCATAAAGATAAAGACAGCCCCACTTTTTGATGTTCTGTACCATTTTAGGAGCAACATCATATAAGGGGGAAGATACTCACTTTCAGGGTGAATGAGAAACTTGCTTGGGGAATGGGGACGAGAAACACAAATACAGCCTTTCTTTGATTGTGGAGGTTTTAAATTTTCCAGGGAAATTAGGAAAGTTTTTATTCATCTTAGAATCTACAGAAACAAGCAGAATACTTGGAAAATAGTTTTATAGACATATCGTATAGTGAGGATAAGGCATCAGTGACGATAAGGTGGCACGTTCACAAAATCATTACGCTACAAAGCAGATTAAATGTCAGACACAGATCAGATGAAAGGTAGTTTACATCTCAAATGGAGAAAGGTAAAGCTAAAGAAGGTACAATTAAAACTTTCTAGAACAAAGAAGTGATGAACAGGAAGTGATGGAAAAGCATGACATTCTTGACAGGAAAATAACATGAACAAAAACATAGAAGCAGGAAAGTTTTAGATCAGAGATGGGAAATGTGAATAATTTATCTGAATGCTGGGCACAGAAATAATAGTGGTTAATGCTGGAATAGTAAGTTAAGTCTTTAATGCCAATTAAGGAGTCCAGAATTAGTTTGCTAGATAATTGGAAATTATTGCATTTTTAAAGATGTGAATAAAGTAACATAAAATGAGTTTAGGGAAATTAATTTGGCAGAACCAGAGACATAGAATGGGAAAAGTAGGAGAAATGATTGTAGTAGCTACATTCAGATAAAGGAGGGGCTGATGAAAGGCAGTGGGAGTGGGAGATGTCTGATTCTGGAGAAAATGTGAAGGTATAATAGGTTGCATCTGGCAAATAATCAGATGCGGGCAAGGGAGAAAAGGTGACTCCAATCACAGTAAATGGGGAAAACTTTCATGCTGTTACAGAATGCATCTCTGTGAAAGGTGGAGGTTGGGGAGTATTGAAGCACAGTAAACGGCACCATTTCCTCCACCCACACTAACATGCAGCTGCCTCAGAATTCAAGTCCCAGCATGTGGTGAATTGGACTTCCTGAGGGGGAGGCAACTGGGAAGGAGCAAGGTGGATATATAAATGGAGAGGAGAAGACTCATGGAGGAGAGACTATGTAGAGACACTTGGAAGAGAGACATGAGTGAGAGACATATGGGGAGACTGCTCCTGCCCCTTTGCAGAGACTGTGGCAGCTGTTATCTTGACTTCATGGTGGATTATGTGTTACATTTTGAATTTTGGGTGTTTCCTTCTGCGCCAGCTCTTTGGGACCTGCCTACCCCCTTTCTTGTGATTCTCCTTCAGAAGGTGCTGTAGACTTGTGTAAGCTTTCGTCCCTCAGTGGCCCCACTTCTGGCTGAGCTTGTTTGGGTATTTGCCCAGAGGATGGATACTTTTTGGAGTTGTATTAGGAAAATATTCCTTGAAGTCCTTTCTTTTTCTCTGTGCACATGCAGAGAATCTTTCACAGTGAGCCTGCTTCCTTTGCCTTTGTATACATGGATAGTTAGACCTCTTTTACAGCGTGCATCCCTTAACAGTTTGGGGTCCCTGAGTACCTCTCAATCATGTGCTAATAATGCCATTACAAGTTATAGAGAAGATAGAATGATGATTTGGGAGTGGATCTTGGATGCTGAATCTTGGATCTTGCTTGATATATTTTATGTTTTAGATACTGATAGACTGTGTGGAAATTTAAATCTGGTTCTTAGAAAAATAATGGGTTGGTGATAAAGATTTGAGAGTCATTCTCATAGAGTGGTAATTGAAGTAATGGAAATGCATGATACTTGAAAGAGACTTCAGAAGAGATACAGAGATAGGAGATCTAAGGATACCTAAATATAGGTGCACAGGCAAGGCAGTGGATCCAGTAACAGAAGAAAAACAAGTGATCAAAGTGATAGGAGATCAAAATAGTACTGTGTTAGAGAGTAAAGAGAGGGAATGTTCTTGCCAACAAATGAGTGCTGCGTCAGAGAGTTAGTTGGAATAGGAATTGACTGGGAGACTTGGTAATTAGAAAATTACTGATGGCCTTAGAGGAGTTTCAGTAGAGGAGAGGGAGGAGGCACTGCGCCATGGAAAAAGTTAGGCCATAACACTTGGCAACCTTTCCTCAAGGTTGGGGAGTGGCATGATAAGAAAACCCTTAATTATCCTAAGATCTCCTCTCATCACTTTCCTATCCCTCTTTCATTATCAAATGGTTGGAAAATATAGTTGTAGGGTCAGCAAGGCACAGAGCAGGTTTTCTATGATCCTGATAAATGGGTAGAGGAGCAGTATAGTTGATGTGATGCACTTGACTGCTGTAGGGTATATGAAGTTATCAGGTTTTTCCTCTCTCCTGCCATTAGCATTGTGTGATCGACCCCAGTGAGCTTACACATATTCCTACACTTATGAATGATGGTGGGCACCTGAAGTAGGGAGTGGGCATGTGTGAGTGGGCACACCTGGGCCTGGAGGCTGAGTATGTAAGAGTCAGCAGAGAGAACAGAGCGTGGGGGCAGAGAATCATGAAACGGAGTGTGGAAGAAAGGCCATAAGAGAACGCCAGAGAGCCTAGAGAGAGTAAAGGTTCGCTGGGGTGTGGGAGGCCTACCAGCCTCCTGGCCCCCCGGGCCCTCCCTGCACCTGGTTGCCTCTCAGCAAATGCTGCAAAAAACATTAAAAGCCTGCAAGAACCACCAAGGACTCCAGGACTCCTCCTCTACCCATTTATCCGGATCATAGAAAACCTGCTCTGTGCCTTGCTGATCCTACAACTATATTCTCCAACCATTTGATAATGAAAGAGGGATAGGAAAGTGATGAGAGGAGATCTTAGGATAATTAAGGGTTTTCTTATCAAAAATCATATATGCAAAATCTTGGAAGTCAACTCAGATGGAAGGAAGGAAGATTCAGGAGAAGGGCAATAACTGATGGAGGTGGTAACTGACGGCAGTGAAAAGGAAGGAGGGACTTGAACCACTAGCAATGAATGAGGGTTTCACCTCAGATTTAAGGGAGGAGAAGAAGGAAGAATATGCAGAGACATTGAAATAGGAAAACAGAGAATTTGAGGTTGCTCAACTATGGGAGAGTATATGTTGGTAATCAGGCAGTAAAGTCATCTGCTGTGAATGGGAATCTGGATAGAACTAGGGCCTTGAGGAGAAAGAAAGATCAGAAAGTCTCTAGGAAGTATGATGATGAATTAATAAAAAGTGAGAGAAAGCAGATATGTATCAGCGTACCCAACAAAGAGTGGATTTATGGTCTATTCAATCCAATGGCTTCAAGGCTTTCTCCCATAACACTTGGCAACCATTTCCGAAGGTTGGGGAGTGGCAAGATGGAATGGAAGTTTGAGGTGTTGAGGCATCCTGGAGGGGCATGAGTATATTTGTGAAATGGTCACTTTATATGCCAGGTCTAACAAATATCACAGAAAAAGAGAATAAAGAACAACAAAGTAATTGATGGTGACAAGAGTTTTAGGAATTGGAAGCAATTGAGAAAAGGAAGGAGAATTGTCAGAAGGGATATTTTGGGGACTTCACATCTTCAATGTGAAGCCATGTTGAGTGATAACAAGTCTGTCTTGAGGGGGCCTCTGCTATAAGATGGAGGTATATTGCAGATGGAAGGCACTGGAGTGAAGGAGGTCAGGAAGATGTTATTTTTCAATTTATACTTACGTGTACAAATTTGAATTTTTCCAACAAGCAAATATTACTGCCAGAAAAAAAAATCAAAGTTACAGCTGTCAAAGGAACAAAATATAGGGAGGAATTTCAGGTTCCTAAGTGAATAGTTCTTTCCTCCTCTCACTAAATTCTCAGCTGGGCTGGATTGAAAGCTGATGGATGTTCTCAGGTCTCTGGAATTAAAAAGAAAGGAAAAGAACATGTGAGCCAGGATAGGAGAAGCAGTATCACCATGAATTATTTACATTCCCTAAGGTGGTGGTGGGGATGAGAAGAAAGAACAGTTCCTCAGATGTACTCATGGAGTAAGATGGGCAGATTACGGGGATATTGGTAGAGAACTTTGAGGAAGATGTAACAAGAGTGACATAGTGACTCATATGAACTCCATTAAGAGCTTGTGGAGTCTTGTGGACAAACCCTGATCAGAATATGGCGAGGGGGAGCAAGAACAATGAGGCAAGCCTGGGCAGGGTGGGGCAGGGGAGTGGAAGTAAATTGATGCTACGGCCTCCTCTGACAGGACCACAAGAGATTTAGTATTGTTGAGGACTGCGGGAGAGGATGAGAAAAGACAGCTAGTAGAAGCGAAAAACTTACAAAAGTCAAAATTGAAGAAAGCTTGTTCATAAAAATCATAGTTGAGTTCTCGTAACGCTGCATGCCCTCTACAACTTGTGTTTATGATGCACCAGTGTAACCTAAATAAATAAGCAGTTGTGCATCGCAGGCATCCCCTAGGACCACGAAGGCCTTGGGGGTGGAGTCAAACCTCAGAGGGAGGAAAAGATGCCTCTTGTTTTTCTGCAGGAGGGAAGAGACCTATTCTTAGTTCTGTTTTTGCGTGAGAACCAGGAGGTAGGAAAACTGCTTCCTCTTTAAATCTTGTCATGAATGATCCACTTCTTCAAGATCAGAGTGAAAAGAGAGAATTCCAGCAAGACCAAGTTGAAGATAATTTTTTGATTTTTCAGTGAGTTAGCAGAAGACCTTAATTTCCCTTGAATTCTGTTTTGATTAATCAGGAAGTAGCTAAAACTCCCAAGTCATAGATAGCAAAAGAGAACTTAGGTTGAAAGAGCCTAGTTCACACTTTGGTTAAAAATTATATTTCAAATGCCATATAAAGGTTAATATTCATAACTAATATTTATTGGGTTTTTAATTGTGGAGTATCCCATATATTATCTTATTTAATCCTCATAGGCTTGTATTATAATGCACATTTTATCCATACTTATGAGGAAGCACAGCATGGTGAGGAAAAGTCTGCAAAATTACTTGGTTGATAAATGGGGAATCTGGATTCAAACTCAAGTGTGTCTGACTCAAGTGGCAGAGTGCTTACAACCCTAGCCAACACCACTTCTCCTTGTACCAAGAAGCTTCATCTCCCAGAGGGAGTAACCATGAGATGACATTAAGTGGCAATAAGAGATACTCGGGTTTGAGCTAAGGAAGGACTTCCTCAGTGCTTGAAAGGTGATGGAAACGAAGAACTATCAATAAATTTTCCTGGAGTAGTTTAGGTGTTGTCCTTTTTCCATCTCTCTCTCTCCCTCTCCGTCCACCCCTCCATCCGTCCTCCCATCCCTCCTCCCTCCTCCTTGCCTGTGGGAAGGAGGGCAGAACAGCAGCCAGGACTATTTTGTAGCTGTTGTAATTTTTTATTTTGCTTCATGCCATGAAACTGAGAAGCTCCGACTTTCACTTCTCAACTCCCAGACTCAGCGGACATGACAGGGCATATCCGGAGCTTTCCTCGAAGTTCCTGTCCCAGCAGCACAAAATTAATTCTAATCCAGTGAGGTAAGATGAGTGTTTGGAACAGCTGCTGAGTTTAACAGCTTTATTTAGATTCTCTTCAAAAAGTGATCCCCTTTTCTCAGTTCGGATGAGTGTGTATTCCCAGCTAATAGGGCCGAGGCTGGAAGACATCCCCCTAGCTGTTGAAGGGAGCTGCCTTTGGAGGTGGAGTTTGTGACCACAGTGGGAAGCCAGCAACTTCTTCCAAATCCTCCAGTGTGACTATTTCCTAGGAGACATCTGGCTACTCCTTACCTCACAGAGGCACCGAATGGCTCTTGGTCTTTGTCCAGCTCTGGATTTGTTCGCCACCAGAAGTGTCATTTTGACCTTGATCTGGGCATTGCTACTCTTGTCAGCCAACAGAGGGAGACAACTCTTCAGGGTATCCAGGAAGCAGAGATACAAAGGGGACAAGGGAAAGAAAAATTGACATGGAAATTTTTGTTTTCACATAAACCAGAGCAAGAAGAATAGAGTCTTAGGTCAGCTACAGTTTGGATGTTTCTGACGCTAAAATTATTAAAAGAAAAAATATTAGTGAAACATGTCTTGGGTCAATTTAACCATATCTTAGAGCATCATTTTTCTGCTTTTATACATATTGTGGTATTTCAACAAAGAGATCACATCTCTTTGAAATCAGGTAAAAAAATACAATTGAGAAAAGTTAAATACTAAGATGCAGCTCAGTGAGTCCCACTGAGTCAGACTTGTGTAGTCTGTGAAGATACTTTCTCAGTGTCCTGTGCCTTTTTGAGTTCTCAGGAGTGGGTGGGGTAGGGCAATATCACCCACAAGAGCAGAGATGCTCAGAAGGCCAGGGGAGGGCGTGGGTGCCATGCTGTGGCATCCCATATGCTTCTGTCACTCTCCAAGTGTGTCCCTCAAAAATCAAAAATAAGAGAAAAATAAGTAATAAAAACAAAATGAGTATCTTTCTCAACCAGCTAACTAATTTTTGTTTAAGTACTGTTGGTTTACATAGTTATTTTGTTTTGGAAGTGTAGGATCTCCCCCTTCAGGTGTAGTTACCATAGTGCACCCGCCCCCCAAACCAGCCTGCTGCCTTCCCAC
Source organism: Scalopus aquaticus (assembly GCA_004024925.1). Classification (NCBI taxonomy): domain Eukaryota; kingdom Metazoa; phylum Chordata; class Mammalia; order Eulipotyphla; family Talpidae; genus Scalopus; species Scalopus aquaticus. The sequence goes on from PVIJ01017149.1 coordinate 29,652, forward strand.
CCTGTTTTTGCCACCCCCCCACCCCCATGCCCCAGTTTATGATCAGCCTTCAAGGGTCAGTTTTCAAGTTTGACTTTATCCAGTCCTTTGTCTGGTTTCTCTATATTCCACATATAAGTGACACCATCTGGTATTTGTCTTTCTCCTTCCGGCTTATTTCACTGAGCCTAATCCCTTCCAGCTCCATCCATGCGGCCACAAATAGCAGGGGTTTATCTTTTTTGATCTCTGACTCGTATTCCGTTGTGTGTACATACCATGTTATCTTGATGCACTCTTCTGTCATTGGACACTTAGGTGGTTTTATAGCTTGATTACTGTAAATAGTGCAGCAATAAACATGGGGGTGCAAGTTTCTTTTCAAATTTATGTTTTTGTGTTCTTCACGTAAATACCTAGCAATAGAATTACTGGGTTGTACGGCAGATCCATTTTTAGTCATTTGAGAACCCTCCTGATGTCCTCACAGGCTGTACTAGTCTACACTGGGAGAGTCCAGTTTAATGCAAGTTTCTGTGTGGTGCATACCTGTCTCTTCAATCTAATTCTAGGCCACATCTCTTTTGCTCATTACATTCTAGTTATACTGGCTTTTCTTTTCTTTTTTTTTTTAATAATATATATTTTTATTGTTATTTATGTCTTTTACATTTTGCATTCCCCTTGGGTAGCCCACCACCAACTCACCCGTGATCCATCTCCATGGTCCCTTGTGTTCTTTTCTATTCCATTTTGTGCCCTTTCCCTTCCCTCCCTCCGGTTCCCTCC
>PVIJ01017150.1:0-30415 GCA_004024925.1 Scalopus aquaticus
ATATATTAAAAAAAAAAAAAAAAACCACCTGGGTGCCATAGCGTCGCCGCTCAGAATGCAAAGGGTTAATTTAATTTTATTTTTCATGCATACAAGCTGGGGTACAGGCCAGAGGCATGGGGTGGTGAGAGGGTTCACCAGAGACAGAGTGGGGAGAACAGGCGGATCTACTGAAATACACTGCTGAGGGTTGCTGCGGGCGAGGTCTGGGGCGCCATGTGGGAATCTCCCCTGCCGGGCTTCGAACTCGCATCGCCACTGCCTATAGCTCCACAGCGCGGCGCTTAACCGCTGTGCCACCTGGGAGGCCCAGGTTCTTTAATTTTAAAGAAACCATTTATTTAAGCTTTCCACAGTCATATCAAAGCAAAAGCATACAGGTCTGCGGCACTCAACAGCACAAACTATGTACACGGGAGATACTCACTGGAAAATGTATTTTTGAACTGATAATACAGCTTGGCCCAAAATCATGGCTGGAGAAGGTTACAGTTGCAAGAGATGGCCCAGGCTATCCACCAAGAGATCCGGGTAGGATCTCTTACTTCTGTGAAGTGGTAGCACTGCATTGAATAGCATCATCTTGGCAACAGCAGAATCCTTCGGGACAGCACCCTTCCCACTTAAAGGGTAAGAGCAGTTCCCTTGGCAACCATTTTCTCTGATAATGGCCTTGGCTTCCTATACACAGTTGACTGGTCCAGGCTTGAACACGTGACCCATACAGGATGAAAGAGGGGACCTTCCCTGAAAATTTGAAATTGGGATTGAGATTCCAGTTTCTATCAGGACTGCCAACTTAGAACGATGCAATGTACATCCATGAGTGGTGGTGCAGTCCTGTTTTCTGCCACGTGGGCTCAAGAGAAGAGAAGCCCAGGAGAAGGAGAGAGAGACAGAATCTTAGAGGAAATGTGAGAGAAATGAAGAAGATGTGCTGAGGGACCCAGGGATGAGAAGTAGACCGTGAGATGATGTCCTGCGCCCTCATGCTAATCTATTTCCAAGGCCTTTGTTATTATATGTTATTATATCTTAAATGGCGGCTTTTGGGCTTACTCTAGTTTGGATTCACTTGAGTCCACTTCTCTTACATGCAACCAAAGGAGTCCTAAGTAGGACTAATCCTTCACTGAACATGTCCTCTCCCACCTTATTTCAGAATTCTTGCAGAAAAGACGTCTGTATTTTATACAGAGAGACAGGGTTGAAGTGGCCTCCTTTGTGTTGTTAGTTGGGTAAAGAATACAGTGACTCATATCTTATTTGTATGAGTATTTCTGTGTGTGTGTAATTCTAAATTTTCTCCAGGAAAATGTTAACCTTCTTGACAAATGTTTCTGGAGCACCTTCTATATATCAAGTATTACGATCTTTTTTTAAATGAAAATTTTTCCCATTAGGTGGTGACACTTTTGTGATCTGTATTTCCCTAATTATCTTGCCTGCAAGGAAGTTCCCAGGTAATTTTAGATGCAGTTATAGTGACTACTTCACTTTACTATTTTATTCCTATTGTAGTTTCACTTTGTTAGATGACTCGATCAAAATTTAAATTCTTTTTGACTTGTTGTGTTCACATATTTATGGGTTTTTAAAAAATATTTATTTATTTATTTATTTATGCATACAAGCTGGAGTGTAGGCCAGAGGTGTGTGGGGGTAAGAGGACTCATCAGAGACAGAATGGGGAGCAGAACAGGCAGATCTACTGAAGTACACTGCTGAGGGGAGCAGCGGATGAGACAGGAGAGGTCTGCTGCGCCATGTGGAAATCTCCATGGCCGGGGATCGAACTCATGCTGCAGTGGCTGCAGATACCTTCATAGTGCTCCACTTAACCTGTTGCGCCACGAGGGCGGCCCATATCTATATGTTTTTAAGTTAACTCCAAAACTTGTGGGAAGGTGGGGAACAGAGTATTTGGAATTCACACTAATGGAATTTGGTTCCATTTGGGTTGGGGTTTGTTCCACTTGGAATGGAGATGATAATAACTGAAGAGTTGAGTCATGAGACAGCTGTGTTTTGTATCATGTGTGTGAGGGAGGAGAAAATATGATGAAAGGTGTGGGGGGGTGGGGAGGGTGGAAGAACATAAGAGTGAGAAGAGCTAGAAGTAGACATGCAAGAAGAGAGATCTTGTAGTGAGTATACTAAGTGAAATGAGTCAGAGAGCAAAAGACAGTTACCAGATGGTTTCACTCACTGCCGAATATAAATAACCAAATAAAATAAACTGGCAAAACAGCAAAAATAATCCTTAGACTCTGAAAAATATACCAGTTACCAGAAGGGATGGAAGATAGGAAGGGTTGGTGGGGAGGAGGGATGGGTTGTGGTCCCATACAGTGTGGAGGGTGAGTGAGGCATGTGCACATGTGGAGAGGTGAAGTTGTACCCCAAATTAGATAATCATGAACACTAGTGACAAGTCAATAAATCTTGAAAAAAAAGTGGAGAATGTAGTGCTGAACTGGCCTTTTTTTTAAAAAAAAAATTTATTTATTTATGCATACAAGAGCTAGGGTGTAGGCCAGAGGTGTGGGGGTGAGAGGATTTCCCAGATTCAGAGTGGGGAACAGAACAAGCGAACTGACTGAGGTACACTGCTGAGGGGAGCAGTGGGCGAGACAGGAGAGGTCTGCTGCACCATGTGGGAAGATCCTTAGTCGGGGATCGAACTCGTGCTGCAGTGGCTGCGGACAGCTTCATAGTGCTGAGGCTTAACCCCTGGCACCACCAGGGAGGCCCCAAACTGGCCTTTCAACGTTCACATTCACGCTTTCCCTGGGTGCTTAGGGATTGCCGGTCATCAGAAAGAGAATTTGCTCTCAGTTTTAAACACCATCGCTGAGGGACCATCATCCTTTAAAACCTTCTTTATCTGAATCGGATTTAATTCTGCTGACCCAGGCTGTTTTTGCTTTTTGTTTTCAGACTAGTTTGCACTGAGTCTTCTGGCTTTATTCCTGATCTAGGATGCTGGATTCCACTTCTCACCTACTGGCCTAATGAATGCCCGGGTGGCCGCCCCCAGCCTTCACACTAAGCCCTTGGTATTTACTGCACACCCCAAAGCCAGGATGTCAGTATTAGACCTGCACCCAGCGGTTTATCTCACTGAGGTCAATGGCGAGGCACGAGACTGGGGCTGAGCACTTGGTGTCGCAGCCAGCGCTACATGCGAGCTAGCAATTGGGAGTGGAAATCCAGCTGCCCGTCCTTGGAGCTCATTCCAGTTTGAACAATGGATGATCACTGGCAGGGAAGGGAGGCCTGTGCAGAAGGAAAGACTGGAAGATAGAAACCCACCCGATCTGCATTACTAAAATCAGAGCTTTGTTACTTCTCCTCCTTGATACTCTAACACGGTGACCTGGGGAAATTCTCTCCACTGTGTGACTGTAAATGAAATTCCATGAGATCCATAAAAATTCCATGAGATCTCATCCCCCGTCAGTGCCTAGAGAGTGACTATGATGTATGGGCATACAGACAACCTCCTGGTAGTGAAATTTCCTTCCAATTCCATGAGAGTTACAAGGCTAAGTTCCAGTTCACTCTCTCATCTAAGAATGCACTGGAAATAATGCTTTGGAAAGCTGGGGGAAAAAATCAACTAAATGTTTCTATTTTATAGAACTGACTACAATAAAAGGGCTTATATATACACACACTAGCAAGGAGGCCTAACCCATTTGGTTTAATTACACATTCTGCTTTTTTTTTTAATGTGATAAATTCCCAATCGGGATTCTAAAATCTGAGAGTAAACTTCCTCTGACAGTAAATGAAAGGAATTACAGAATCTGAAGACGCCTTCTTAATGTCTCACCATTCACTACAGAGAACACTGGTGCTCAGTGAACACAGTCATAAATTAATTTCGATAAGAACCCAAGGACTTAAGTACTGAAATTCGTGTGCCTGCCTGCAGCAGACTGTATTGGAAGCAGATGTATGTAACATGTATAATGGATTAGGTGAACGACTTCCCTCACAGGCAAAAGTATCACACTTTTTCTTTCATCTCTGGGAATGCACAAAATTGTTTAGAATCATGTAGTGTAAATTCTAATGCTTGAGCAATGTGAGTAGCTGGGGGGTAGAGGAACATTCACCGAAGCAAAAATCCTCTCACCCAGTTTTCTTCAACTCATCTCTGGTTACAGGGAACTTTTTTTTTTCTTTTGAATGCTCTTATAAGGTCTTGGAGAAATGGCAAAGATGAAGAATGTAAAAGCCACGAAGAACTTGTTGATGTATGTGAGTGTTTCTGGCTATCAACATTGTATTTTTAAGTATAAAACACAGAACATCTCAGCTGAGCATCCTAAAATTTAAGGTTCTGAAGTTGAGCATATCAACAATAGAGAGTTTTTTAAATCATCATCACCACCACTATCACCACCACCTTCATCATCATTATGAAGTGTGTGTGTGTGTGTGTGTGTGTGTGTGTGAGAGAGAGGTATAAAGTTACACATTTCCCTCTCAATATCTCATTCAATTCTCCTTTTATAGGGAACAAACTAAGTTCTAGAGCAACTGAATATACACCACAGAACTCCAAATTCTACTGTCCACCAAGTTATTTATGACTAAAGAATCAACAATCCTAAGTGTTCATGATTTGGTATTCTTCTTAAGATAACACATTAAAGTTTGAAGCATGAGATAAACAATTGCTAAACAGAAGGGTAACCTTCCAATAAGAGCACACAAGAGGAAACTGAATGGGATGGAGAGATCCTTTTACCATTACCTGACCAGTGAAGAAGGAACTATTTTTATATTATCATGGACTCCTGCTTTCCAAATGTGTAAATGCAGTGCACAGACAGACCAGGATGCCCAATGAAAAATTCTCTTTTCACCCACCCTTTGTTGCTAAAGTGAGGGATAGAGCCGATTTTCCCACCTAGATATGAGAATGACAGAACAAAGCAGAGGTGGTGTCAAGGATTCTGGAACAGGACTGAGGTTCTTCTAGATCCTGCCCACTTGCCACCTGTGTGACTTGGGGACATCACTCAACCTGATCGCCCCTCCATTTCCTGGTCTGCAAAGTGGTGATGAAAAGAATGTCCTACTTCACAGGGTTGTAGCAACGATTAAATGGCAAGCTACACGTATCACACTTCACTTAGAACTATGTGATAAATGTTAACTTGTATTCTTCTGACTATAGTATTCCCCTCTTAGTTACTACTGAACTGTCCCCTGGAAGTGGTCACTGGGCTTCTGCTGTCTCTAAAACCATTGCTTCCAACTCCATGTTGCCATAACAAACTCCTTAACGGCAATTACTACCTGTCGTCTTTTTCTACCTCTGGGTGCCTGACACAATTGCCTTTTATGTGTAAGAACTCCAGAATGTCTTATTGAATTAAAAAAGCATGGGTGACAGGAAAGACCTTTCACTTTGTACCTTGGTCTATCTTTACATGAGTTTTACAGATTTTGAAAGCTGGTGTCATGATGATATAAAAATAGCTGCTGTTCTCAACTAATGATGTAAATGGAAAAGATTCTTCAAACCACACTAAAGCATCACTTACAAACTTTTCACTACCTAGAAGGAAGGGTTTTGCTTCAAGCTTGTCAATGTTTATTGCTGGTTAGGGCCCTGGATTTTTTTTTTAATCTTAAAAAGAACACCAAGTTTCGAATACTTCACTTTACTGATCTTCTGTTAGCAATTTATCCAACTGGATGGATAGCAGAATTTGGGCATAGTTGTATGACTCCTTAGGGATAGGAGTGATGTTGATACAGAAGGCATGAGAATGGCACAGAGACTGCAGTTCTTGGCAGTCTAACAAAGAAAGCAGGAAAAAAGGAAAGGAGAAAGCACAGCTTCTGTAGCAAGCACACAGATTAATTTTGTGTTGATGCTGTTAATCTGAAAACCAAGTGTCTGGTACTGGCTTTGCAGACTGAAGTGTCCGGGGGGGACACTGTGTCATGCTGGTGATGGGGCTTTCATCTCTGAAAGTCACGCAGTCAATAGGTCATATCAAGCCTTCCACTGTAAAGGACTGCAGCAGTCCCAGCGGCAGTCCCAACAGCCTTTGGAGGGCATTTCACTGGTCGGCAGCAGCAAAAAGAAAAAAAAAATTAAAAATAAAAAAGAATGGCCATCTTGGTAAATACCTAAGCTTCCCTCCAAGGGTCTCAAATGTTCTATTTGCACCCAGATAACACAGAAATCTCAAAGCCCTTGATTGTAAACATTCACCTTTAGGCTTGGGCTAAAATAGCACTTGGTCTTTAAAAAATTGTCCTCTTGGAAGCCACATCATTCTAGCTACTCTCATTTACTCTGATTACTTCCCAGGATGGGCTGCTGTCAGTGCCTATCAGTTGCCTAAGAATCAAGGCTTATAAATATCGCTCTTTCATCTCCACTCCATTATGAGGCAAGTATAACCCAGAGGTTACCTCTTAGCTTTAAGGAATTACACTACATTAAATTCCAAGTGACACCATCCTTTCTATCCATGCCCCACAAGGGAGAGACTATTCATTAAACATATGTACATAATGTGTCCCAACCCTGCACTAGACACTGTGTATATGTGCTGCTTGACATATATTTCATACATGTTATATATACATTGTATATGTACTTACAGTGGCATAGCCAAAAATTTCAATGTGTCTTTCTTGGTATTTTTCCTCTTCTTTGATGTCTCTCTTCTTTTACACCTCCAACGGATTCACCAACAAATACGATCAACTTTATCTTCCTAGTGTACTTGGAAACTGACCACATGTCACTACTTCTATTTTCATGACTATGGTTCCATCCGCCATCTTCCCTCACCTGAATTGTTCTACTGATATCATAACTGGTCTCCCTGCCTCCATTCTTGCCTCACGAAGGTGTTTCTACTCTCAGTAACACTCCAAGGTGATATTTTCAAGACATAAGCCAGGTCATGTTGTTCCTCCACTGACAACCTTCCAGGGGCTTCCATCTCACTCCATGACCTATCCTACCCAGTACCTCTCTGACTCTACCTTCTGCACTTCTCCATGCCTCACTGGAGATAATGTGGAACCATCTGTCTTAAGTTTTGTGTAAATAGAAGCACATATTATTCTCTTGCGTCTGTTTCCTTTCTTTCAACATTACAGTAATTAAGACACTGTGGTCTCAGGGTTAGGCAAATAGACTAATGGAACAAAAGGGAAGGCCTGGAATTGTACCCACGTATACATGAAAGAGATGAAAAGAGATGAAAGATACATGAAAAGAGAGGGCCTGGGGTTGGCCTACATATATGAGTTGGCAAGGAGATCAGTCATAAAAGTCAGATCATAAATAACCAATCTATTCAATAACTAATGCTGGGATGCCTAGTTATCCCTGTGGAAAGAAATGAACTTTTACATCATAAGCAAAAATCAATCACAGATGAATAAAGAACTTAAAGGCAATGGCAAACAAAAAAAAAGAAGAAAATACTGGAGAATAATAGTACTACAGCCTCTGGGTGGGAAGGATTTTAAAAAAAAAATACAAATGTACAAGCAAAGTAAATACATGCTAGATTTAAGTACAATAAAATTAAGACTCTGTGCCCAAGAAACAGACAATAAAAAGTAAGACAAGCCACAAAAAGGGAGAAGATATTTGCAGTACATATGACTGGCAGAGGATTAATAGCCAGAATATTTTTTAAGTACCATAAATCAATGAAAAAAGAAAAACAAGGAGGCATTTCAAAAGAAAAACTATGAATGAAGATACCCCTGATCCCATTAATAATCTGGGGGTGCTAATTAAGGATACAATGAGATGGCATTTTATGCCAGTCAGACAAACAAAAAATTAAAATGTCTGACAAAGATGTTTGTTGCCAAAATGTGGAAAAATAAACACTTCTTGAACTAGAAGCTTAGTGGGCATAGAAATTGGTATAACTACTTCGGAAAACAAGCTGGCACTACCTTGTAAAGTAAAAAAATATGTGTACTCTTATTACCTGGAAGTTTGGCTCCGGACTTATTCCCCAAAGACACTCTTATTTGATCCAACAGATACATGAAAAATATTCCAAGCAGAATTTTTGTGAAGCAAGAAAACAGAAACAGCAATGTCACTATTGACTGGAAATTAAAGAACTATAGTATATAAACGCATTGTCACAAGACAAAAGAATACAAAATCTGTGCTTCCATTTAAATAAAATGTTAATATAGCATATTAATATCAGCAACAAAAATTAAATGCAGCCATATATATGTCAATAGTTGGTATCTGTTAAAAATAATATTTACAATATCCAAGATATGGAAACAACCTAAATGCCCAAAACAGATGAATGAATCAAGAAGATGTGCTATATATACACAATGGAATACTACTCGGTGATAAAGAAAGATAAACTCAAGTCATTCACGGCAACATGGATGGAGATGGAAGGAAATATGCTAAGTGAAATAACTCAAAAGGAGAAAGATAAATGCTGTATGGAGTCAGTAGTATGTGAACCATAGAGAAACTGAACTAAAGGTCAGACAAAGACAATCCCTGAACATTAACCACAGATCTGAGGGTATCCGCCAGGAGGTGAGAGGGATAGGGATAGGTAAAAGTTGGGGAGGGTGAGAGGGAAGAGCACAGGGATGATGGTGATGGACTGACTATGGGTACTTTGGTGGTGGGAGAACTATTGTGGCCACACCTGAGGGGAGAAATCATATACTGTCCAAAAATTAACCATGATGTAAAAAAAAAAGGACTTAATTTAAAAATAAACTGACTTAACAAAAAATATTGAACAAAAAAGCAAATAACCAAAGAATACACACAGTATAATACTGTACATCACATATCCAAAAATGTCAAATAAAGTTTTGTTGATGAATACAGACAAGTTTTGGTAAAAACATACAACAAATAAGGCAACAATAAACACAAAATTCAAGATACCTTTGGGGGGTAGAGTAGGGTTGAAGGGATCAGGCAGGAATAGTTGGGAATTTCAGAGGTTTGGGTAATATTTCCTAAAAAGGGTCGTGAGGTACATGATTATTTTAATGCTACTTAAACTGTATTTATTATGTGCTTTTTATGCCTATGATATGTCTAATAAAAATATAGCACCCATGAATCGAATGGTTCTTCTAGAACTGTGTTTTCCGATATGATGGATATTTCAAACCAAATTATTTAATAATTAAGTAAGATAAAATTTGACACTTCCACATTTTAAATGCTCAATGACCATATGTGGCTGCTGGCTACCATTTTAGTGCAGATTATTGGATGGTACTGCTGTAGGACACACTTCATCCTTAGAATTAGATATTGTTTTTACCCACTTTTTATAAAATCAAGTAATTCATTGACTTTCTGCAAAAAATGTCTTCACAATTCTGTCAATAATAGCAGTGGGAGATGAAGCAAAGATTTAATTCCTATGGATTTTGTTGATCCTCCTGGTTAAAGGAAATTCCATTAGCGAATTTGTCAGGCTTCATATTTCAGTTCACTTAACTCATCAAATGCCAGCATGAGTCTGATTATTCTTTGGCTTCAGGAAGTCAAAGACTGTTCCATGCTTAAATGTACAGCCTCTTGTGCCAACAAGATTGGTGAGCAGTATTTCATCTGCCAAAAATTCATTTCCAAATGGATTCTTTGATTTACAAAGCTATATATCCTCTAAGGGAGAATTCACAAGTGGACAATAGTCTTCTAGAACAAGATCCAGTGGTGCTGGTCCATGAGAGAGGAGACCTTCTTGACTTCTTCCCATCTACGTCTAGGCCCTCCCCGAAGCAGGTCTTGCTAGTCTGACTGGTTCAGATTCTATTGCTCTAGCGTATGCATGACCTTGAGTGTTAGAAGATCAGATACATGGCTGTATTTCTCTGTTCCTCTTGCCTCCATGGAACAGAATCCAGCCTTGGGCTCTGGTTTTCTTCCCTTCTTTTCAAGTCCACATACATCTGTATATTCTAAACCATGGCCTTATAGACCTCATACAACTTCCACAGACTGGTACAATTGTGAAAGTGAGGTATGGGGTGGGGGAGAGATGACTCCTCCCTCCCTGTTCTGGGTCTAAACCTTGGATTCCTGTCAAGTTACCAGAGTTTGGAGTTGCCTGCACTGGAGCTTTGGCCACAGGCTCACTGAAAAGATGGGATGCCTTTTTGTCCCTTGCCATTGTCCATTGCGGGCACAGTGACTTTGGGAACTCCAGGGAGAAGAGAGGGGCTGAACCAAGATAAGATTTGGGTGACACTTTATGCTTTGCTCGCAATTCCAGTATCACTTCCCAGGGATGCCAGGCAGAGCTCGAGAGTCAGAGTCGAACGGCGAGTTAGAGCACCAGCAGTTACGAGCCTGCTCTTAGGTGTAGCCCGGCTCCTTCTTTAAGCAGCAGTTTCTCTTACCTTGGAATAGGTGGTCCTCATCCCGTCGACGCCGGAGGTGGTCTCAGGCCCTCGTTCATCCTCTCTCAGTTCACTTGGGCTAGGCCTAGGCACCCAGGCAGTGTTACAGCTCAAAGCCTCACATGTGTGCACGGTCCCCGGTCCTGCATCTCTGAGGAGGAAAAAAAAAAAGCACCTTTTAAAACACCATTGTGTTTTCTACACTGCTGGTGGGAATGTGAAGTGGCGATTCCTCAAACTGCTAAACATGGAGCTCCCATACGACCCAGCAATACCACTTTTGGGAATTTACCCAAAGAACACAAAAACACTAATCCGAAAGGATACATGCACCCGTATGTTCATTGCGGCACTGTTCACAATAGCAAAGGTATGGAAGCAACCCAGATGTCCAAAAATAGATGACTGGATCAAGAAGATGTGGTACATGGACACAATGGAATACTATTCAGCATTCAAAGATAAACACATGCAATTTGCAGCAACATGGATGGAATTAGAGGGGATCATACTCAGTGAAATAAGCCAGAAAGAAAAAGAAAAATATCGAATGGTTTCACTTACAACAGGACTATAAGGAAACCAAATAGGAGAGAGACACTCGGGCAAGGGGCGGGGGGGAAGGGAGGGAAAGGGCACAAAATGGAATAGAAAAGAACACAAGGGACCATGGAGATGGATCACAGGTGAATTGGTGGTGGGCTACCCAAGGGGAATACAAAATGTAAAAGACATAAATAACAATAAAATATATATTAAAAAAATAAAAAAGAAAGTGAATGGAAAACCAGTGATTAAAAAAAAGAAAATGTTGAATAAAATGAATATGCAGTAAAAGAAAAATAAATAAATAAATAAATAAAACACCATTGTAACTGCTGAAATTTACTTCCAAAGCAGACATTTCAACTGACTGCTCTACAAGTGCACTTTTGGACCCAAAAGCAATGAGTGTCCCTAAATTCATCACAGATGTTCATAACAGTAACAAGAATTATCATGCAATGATTTCCCAGTTACCAACCAAAATAATTGTAATTCTAGCCTCAGCAGAAAAGGTTGACTTTCCCCAGTCTCATTAAGTCCAGGTTTGGATTTTTCTGCAAATTATTTATTTTGAACTTATTCATTTATTTGCTAGGATTCATCATCTAAGTCACTGGATACAAATCTGCATTGTGGACACTCGGGAACTGTGTTATGAGAAAGGACGTTTTAATCCCTCAGCTCATCAAACATCATCTGCACAGAAATAGGCCCTCCGATATATGCACTGCTCTTTTCAGATGTCCACAGGTGCTGTGATGAATCAAATATAAGATCATACACCACCGTTTTTGAATCTTTAGTCATTTCCTTTGTCCTAGTACAAGCATATTCTCAACCAACCAATGCCAGAAACACAGGGAAAGCCACAGGGTGATTCGGAGGGTTTTCGGATGGTCTAAAGGGGTCCTCAAACTCACTGACCTAAGCGGCGCAGAGTCAGGTCCTCTCCCGGGCGGGGCAGCACGGGCAAGAGGGCTTGCAAGTCCTGAGCGGCAGGAGCCGGTGCGCATGCCCGAGAGGGGCTGCTGGAGCAGCGCCCGGGCCAGAGCGCAGCAATGCTCGGAGGAAAAGGACAGCGGCCTTGCACAGCCGGCCGAGGAGAAAGAGCCTTTTTCTCACCTAGAGGGGTTGTTTCCTTCCTCTCTCTGGAAAAATCCTCTCATACCACAATTTCTTTCCAAACAGAAGGAAAGAACAGCACCTCGAGGGAGCGCAAGGAGAAGCAAAGGGGTCCCAGGCCTCTAGCTGTCTGCTCTCCCTCCCAAGCATTGCCGGGCCGTGCCTCTGACTTCACCGAGCCTTCCTGGATGGGCTGTGGCCTGTTAACCCCTCGGCCAGCGCCCTCGCCTTTCATACAAGCCTCTCCTGGGGCCACTGATCTGCCTGGTATTCAAGCTGCCAAGAGATGGGGAGTCAGCTACAATTCCTCTGGGGACTCCTTGTGTCATGTACCACATGTCTCTGCGGCTCTGGCTAAACAGCCAGCATTATCTGTGCTTTTTCAATAAGCTGTAATTGAAGGCTGGGGGAGTGAGCGGGGGACCAAAACCCGTGACGCACCTGGGTTCCAGTCCCCGGATCAAGAGATCAGATGCGAGGACTCCTTTATGTTTTTTTGAGATTTTTCACTAAGTCATTAATTGGGAAAACAGTCAAAAGTATTCCATGATATCTATCTTTTGCTTGAAGTTTGAACAGCAGGGACAGATAAAACAGACGACCAAAAAAAAAAAAATCCTTCTGCATAATAATCTTTAATTCAGTCCCATGTCCACAATTTGCACCTCAGATTTCAGTTCCTCAGTTTGCAAAATGCATGTTCTTGGTAAAAACTAGGGGAGAGAGAGAGAGAGAGAGAGAGAGAGAGAGAGAGAGAGAGAGAGAGAGAGAGAGAGAGAGAGAGAGAGAGAGAGAGAGAGAGAGAGAGAGTGTGTGTGTGTGTGTGTGTGTCTGAATGGCTGAATGAAACAAAGACACAATGCCAAGCCAGCGTTCCTGATCCTAAGCCAGTATATCAGCTGCCTGTGGAAGAAAACACTGTGCTGGGGGAGAGGATACTGTACAGGTGGAGGGGCAGAGGGAAGGAGTAAGATTTTCACCTTCACATGGATTCTGGTGGCCATTTTATGAGGCTAGCTTATACTTCTGAATTAGCATAACGATGGCCAGTTTCAGCACAAAACGTACACTCCATACATAATAAGTACCCAATAAATATGTATTAACAGCATCTGACCAATTCGAGACCAATTTAGAGACTATGTCTGTCTTTTTTGCCAGTTTGCCATTACTTCATCTCAGCTCTCAGAATTCTCTAACTAGGCTCAAGATGGAGATTATAGTCAGAATCACTATAAAACTTCCTCACTTTGCCCTGGCATTGTGCTCAGCAAATAATATGGTCCCTGAGGGAATACATACAAATAGCTTTGCCTGTTCATTTTTGGATGTTTTCTGAATATTATTTCTTAAAAGATTAATTGTCAGGAAAATCAACTGCCTTTCCTGAAAAATGACTTCATTGTGTGCACTGCCTCTAAAATAGCTTAAAAATAGGGTTGTCTTTTTACCTACACTTCATAATAATAGTTTCCCACCTATGACTGTAAAAGGGGGAAACAAGGACCCCTGGAAGTTGGAAGTCTTGTTCACCACTACTATAACTGAAGACATTTTAGTTCTTCCTTTTATGGGTTTCCTGGGAAGTCAGGTCCTAAAAGACTAATAGATAAACATACAGTAGAAATTTGAAAATGAGAGAAACATCTCATTTCCTCTTCTCAACTTTTTAATTCAGCTTTGTGGCAAGTACAAATTAATAATCAGTGGTTGTTAAAGAATCCCCAGAAAAAGCTTCAGACACAGATTTCCAGGCCCACCCACAGAGGTTGGATTCAGGAGGGTTTGCCTGAGCACTGCGATTTCTAACATGCTCCCAGGAGATACTGAGGCTGTGGGTAGGCGGGTCACCCTTTAGCAGTGCTCTTCTAGTATCCTGGCATCCTTGCAAAGGATGACGTATGGGTTGAGGTAACCCTGCCTCAGAAGTGGGGCCAGATATCAAGACGGGCATCTGAAGACCTTAACTCTACTGCTGTTCCTGGAACCAAGCCTCCTCCTGGGAGCGCAGCAGCAGTGGTGGTTTCTCACCCTGCTGCTTGTCCACAAGCCAGTTCCGGCTGTGGCTCCTCAGAGCCCAGCAACCGCCCTTTTGTGTGAACTTCCACTGGCCACTACTGGCCAGTGCTGTCCAGCACTCCTGGAGACCAGTGGTAACCATCCCTGTTGGCCAGTGTGGCTAGCTCTGTTCACAGGTGACCAGTACTCTGCTTGGACTTCTGGTGGGCACTGTCTAGGTGAGACAGGCAGTCACTTGTGGCTACAGTGTTTCCTCTGTTTGTAAAATAAACCCCATGACTATTGTTCCTGGAGCCTGAGGTCTCTTGTAGTTTTGCCCACTGTTGAGAACCCACAGGTTGGGCACTGGCCTTTGTTTGGCTATAGCCCAGAGGTCCCTGATATATGGCTATTGTATTGATATAGCCCTTGGTTTTGGTTTCTGGCCTTTTGGGGCTTTCTGGTGGCTCTCTTGTCTTAGAGCCCGGGCAGGTGGGTGGCCATTCCATCCTACTACTCCAGTCTATCCCATTCTCCTGCCCGGTATGCCCGTCTTTCATTGCCAGAAATAGTACATTTTGAGACCAGCACCAGTTTGACAAATGCGTTGTCACAGCTGCTCATCATGACCCATGCCGACCAATTCCGTTGCTAAGGCAACCTAACTGAGAAGGAAGGAGGTCACTGGGGCTACTTCCTGAATGGGGGAGGATCGTTGCAACTCACACATCTGGCAAAGGATTAATATCCCAAATCTACAAAGAAGTCATACAACTTAACAAGAAACCTGATGAAAAACTGGGCAGAGGATCTCAATAGACACTTCTGCAAAGGAGGCCTAGAGATGGCCAACGAGCACACGGAAAAATGCTCACCGGCACTTATTATCAGGGAAATGCAAATCAAAATGAGATAGCTTACGAGTGAGAATGGCTTATATCAAAAAGACAAGAAACAACAAATGTTGGCGAGGGTGTGGAGAAAAGGTGGCAATGTAGACTGACAGCCATTGTGGAAAACAGTATGGAGACTGCTGAAAATATCAAGAATGGAACTACCATATGAACTAGCGATCTCATTTCTGGGCATTTACCCAAATAATAATAAAACACTAATTCAAGGAGATATATGTACCCCTATGTTCTTCGTAGCACAATATACAATAGTTAAGAGTTGGAAACAATCTAAGTGCCCACTGACAGAGGATTGGATAAAGGAGGTGTAGTATATATGCACAATAGAATAACCAGCTCTGTAAAAATGATAGAATTTTGCCATTTGTGACAAGCTGGATGGACCTTGAGGGCATTATGCTAAGTGAACTAAGAGGGTGAAAAACAAATATGGTGTGATTACACTCATGTGAAAGATAAAGAAACAGCAAATGGACAAAACGAAACAAAAATAAACTCTTAGATTATAAGAACAAAAGGAGGTTATGAGAGGGGGAAGAGGATGGGTAAGTTGGGTAAAGTGGAACAATTGTGTAACTAGAATTTTGGTGGGGATCATAATGTCACACATACAGATGATTTATAATGCTATATACCTAAAGCCTATCTAATGTTTTAAATCAATGTCACTGCAATAAAAATGCTTTCAAATGGGACAACATTCTGAAAACAATTTTAGAGTTTCTTATAAAGGTGGACAAACACCAAATAAACTACCATTCCTAAGTGATTACCCTAGAGAAATGAAAACTTCCATTCACAGAAAAACCTGTACATTAATCTTTATAGCAGGCTTCAAATGAAAAAAAAACCCACAAATATCTTTCAACAGATGTATCAACAAATCATCACACATCCTTACCATGGAATACTACTCAGCAATGACAAGAAATGACCCAAGGAAACAACATAAATGCATCTCAGACTTATTGTGCTAGATGAAAGAAACCAGTCTTAAAAAGGTTACATACTGCACAATTCCATTTATATGATATTCTGGAGAAAAACAAAACTAGACAGAGAAAGCAAGAGAGCGAGAGCGAGAAAGAGCGAGAGTGCAAGTGTGCACAAGAAAGCACATCATCATCGGTTTGTCAGGGAAAAGGGTGGGTGGAGGTTGCTAATGAAGGAGGAGCTGAAGGTATTTTGCAGCAGAAGAAAAGTTGTTTAATCCTGGTGGTAGTGGTGGCTACAGAGCTCCATGCATCTGTCAAAACACACAGACTTTTACACCAAATTGAGAGTGAATTTTACTCTATGTAAATGAAAACAAATTAAATAAAAATGGCGTCTGCTGAGGCTGAGCCCAGTGATTTCCTAGCACCTAGCCATTCCACTGGTTTACAGCCCACAGAAATACACGTATCCACTCACTAAGATGCGTGGGGAAATGCAGTAATACTATTCACAAAAGCCTAAACCTAAAAGCTACTCATGTCTATCAACAAGTCGTGGTAGAGCAGAAGTAAAGAGATGCCTGCACCTTTTTTTTTTTTTAAAGAAAAGAGCAAACCTCTAAAGTCTCATGTCATTGAAGGTACTGGGCTTTGGGAATCACCTGTCCCTTCTGAAGCCTCCAGATGTGTTGTGCAGGGAAACAGTAGAATTTCCAGCAGCTCTTGTGTTTGAAGAAAAACCAGTGCTGCTCAGGGCAGCGTTTAGTAATTCGCGCGTGTTCTGTGGGCATGTCCCACCATAGGACCTGGGCTTTAATCAGCCCTATATGTGATTCCTCCTTTCAGCTTCCACGCCGAGTGCAGGGACTTGGCTTCCTGTGTCTCATTAGCTGGCTGCAATTTCAGTAGTGGTTTCAGGACAAGCGATTTAATGAATGTCTTTCAGAGTCCTGGCTGATGGGTCAGATTCAGCCAAGGTAATCACGTGTGTCTGGACAAAGACTTCCCTAATGCCAAAGAGAAGGCACAAATGGCCTGGGAGCCTTGACAGTGAAAGGGAGGTTCCCTCCCTAAATTGTGGCTTTTGATGTTTTTCGCTTGTAATAGGCGAACGCCACTTAAAAATATGCAAGGTCTGCATGGGATAATGGTGAGGAAAAAAAGGACGCCTGGATTGCAGAGTTGGGAGGGGGACTGCAACTCTAAGCAAGACACATCAGCTTAGCGGACTCAACAGCTCACCTTGGCATTGAGAGAAGTGACTGAAGCCCAAATCAAGCCATTTTTAGTCTGTTCATGGTGCTATCCAACTTATGTCTTGAGGTGCTACTGCCTGAACTGACAGCTTCTCTAGGAAAGACTGGCCAAATGAAAGCTGAGTAAATCCTATGTGGCTTGACCTTAGACATCGTAACTCAGATTGCTTTTAAATACCTTGAGATGCTTTTCCTCAGTTTTCAATGCATTAGTCCCTGCCTGCTGTCCTTGAGGTAATTGCATAATTACACAAATGCAGTTATCTTAGCCATGAGGCAAGAGACTGATATAACTGCCTTTGCCTTAGAATCTTAGGAATCGGCAGTTTAGTTGATTCCGCTTTCCAACACGATCATTACGCTTGCACCAAATTATTATAAATCCAACCTATTTCTCAAGTGCATCGACTCTGAGGAATTCAAACTGTTTTCTTGTTCTTTATTAAGGTTCCCAGCATGACCCAAGTGACTGGCTGTCAAATGTCAGGCCCATTTTGCAGATGGAGGATTTGAGCAGCTTAACAAAAGGCGTGTTAGTCACAACCTCAAAGGAGGCAGGACCCAAGCCCGCCAGGACCCTAGACCTGCTCCTTCCCACCACTGCTCTCTTTATTAAGGAGCGTGGCTTCTCTCAGTTCCACTCTGGTGCTGGTCTTTGGCTGGTTACTAGGCAACTTGAGTTATCACATCCTGGCTGGTTCAAAATACCAGCGCATACAAGTTCTAGCAAAAGCTTCTCATCAGACACATGTTAAATTTAGTCTAATATCCTGCCACTCCTGCCAGGATTGGCCAGGAGAAAACGAAATGCCTCAAAGGGTAACCAAGCACTGCACATGCTGGACTGGGTTACTGCTACACTGACAGTTGTTACAGGCGGTTTTGAGCACAGAAGAGGAAAAAGAAGGAACAGCTCAGAGCCCAAGGCTCTCAAATGAATACCTGCATGGCATAGGAAGGGGACGGAAGGGATGAGGAGGGGTCAAGGCAGTCTCAACAGAAGAGAGAAGTCATGTGGTAACCAGACCACGTGCCCTCAGCTTCCCTAAGCCTGCACGGTGATGTCAAAACGGGAAAGCCAAGAGGGGAGGGCCACGGGAACAGATCACCCTTCCTATTAATTCCTGGAGCCTAAAATGGGGTTCCTCGTAAGAGCAAGAGGAGGAAGAGTGTGAGTCCTCTGGAACTCTCGGTGTGTGGATCCACGCCGACCTGGTTATGGGAAGTGGGTTTTGTCTTTGAGGACAGAGCAGAGTGTGGAATGTGGTCTCGGGCTTGGCAAACAAAGGCTGAGCCACCAGCCTGCAGAGGTTCACGTAACTAGCAGCACGTCAGTATCTGAAACATCGCCATCACTCCTGACAATGCCGTGTGGACCGTTCTAGTCAGTACGCTCCCCAAACCCAGACTGAAGCCAACAGTGATTGACCTTCTTACAGAAGCTCCAATGTAGATTCCTTGGGATTTCCTCCATACATGCCCCTGTGGATTAGGAATCAGTTTTATTCCTTCCCTTCAAACAAAACAAGCCCCCTGACTGCATGTGGTTCTGCTCAGGGTGGGGCTGACCCAGCAGTATCAACCTGAACAGGACAGACTATAAGAGGGGACACAGGCAAAGGACCTGCAGTCACAAATAGCACTCGAATGCAGAGGGAACACTGGCCAATGGCTTATGCCCTCTCAAGGAAGAGCTCCTGCTGTCTTCAGCTCTTCGGAGCTCTAGTGAAAGCAACGAGCCTTGCACAGTCAAGCAGGTATGTAAACGTCAGAACAACCACGTGGCCCTAATCCGGGATGATGGTTTCCTAACAGGTACAACGAAAAGTAAGTTATTTGAGTAAAAGTGAAATAATTTAGTATGGTATTGGTTACCAGAAAAATATTTTAAAATCAATTGATTTACTAGTAGAACCCAATAGAAATGGAAGGGGCTGACAGTCGGAGTTGTGCACACATATCCTGTTAATAATAGACAAAAACTACAAAACATTAGGCAAAAATTTAACAAATGAAGTGTAAGATTTGAGGGGGCTATAAATTGTATCAAGGGAATCAAGTATGTCGGGACATACTATGCTCCTGGATAGAAAGTCTTCACAGATGAAAACACTAGTGTTTCCAAATAAATACATAGGTTTCATGAAATTTCAATTGCAAACACCACAGACTTTCTTTCTAAATTGAAAACAATGATTTAAGAATGTGTGCACGAAAACGAAGTATGCAAAATTACTAAGAATGTTTTTGAAATGGCAGAAAATAAGGAGAGATTTGTCATCCCTGCTACTAAAATTTTAAACTACTATAGTTCAGAATCTTCCTCTCAGTGTCTGCTTCTTAGAAAGCCAAAGTGGCACTGTTATGATCAGTCTGTCACTCAACCATATTTTGACAGGGATGTCAAAATTCAATTTCAACAGTGTGGCTTTCACCCAGACACAGCTGCGTGAAAGGGAAGTAGGCTTAAGCTCTCGAAGCCCGATGGCACGGTCAGCCAGTCTCCAGTGGGCTCTGGACACAGAAGCCATCTTTAGGCCCCCTTTTCCCACTGCCTGGTGACTCTGAGCTTTGCTTTTGAAACATTTGCCTTTGTGACCTGGTCCTCTTCCTTGGCTGGCTCATTTGGCTTCTTTTTGATCTTGCGCCACTTCTCCCTGCTCTGCTTGTAATTCTGTGACTTGGCACCCGGCCCGGTGCTTTGTTCCGGTCTGGCCACCTTGATGTTCCACTTGGCTTTGGAACAAGATCTAGCCCTGTTGCTTCCTTGCTCCATCTTTGCAAGCAGTTCCAGCTTTCCAGATCTAGTCACCACCTCATTCGCATCATACTGCCCTATCTCTGGGGTCAAATGCCTCGAAGGAATGATGACTAGTGGCTAAGACCGAGCGACGCGACACGGACTCTGATTTACCAGTCAAACACTGAGGCTATAGTCATTAGTTTGCTAAGCTACCATCGCAAAGTGCCATTGTCGAAGTGACTTCTACATCAGAAATTTCTCTCCTCACGGTTCTGAAAGCTGCAAGTCCAAGAAAGATCAAGATGAGGGCAAGGTTGGTTGCTTGGGAAGCGCCTCTCCTTGGACTGTGCACGGTCATCTTCTTCCGGTGTCTTCTTGTGAACTTTCCTCTGTACACACCAGTGTCCTGATCTCCCCTTCCCATAAGGACATCAGTCATACTGGACTAAGGTCCATCCCAATGACCACACGCCATGTGGGCCTTTAGAGACCCTATCTCTGAATACAGTCACATTCTGAGGCACCTGAATTTGGGGAGGGGAGGCACAGCATTAAACCCCTAACAGTCGTTGTGGTACCTGAGCTCAAATATGTATTCATCACATTCCAGCTGAGGAGGGATTTTGAGCAAGTTCCTTCATTTCTTTGGGCCTCAGCCACCCTCCCTATAAATGGAGAAGATTAAGAGTGCCTCACAGGACTTTTGTGAGGATTAAATGAACTAATACTAATATTCAGTGCCTGAATCATAGTCAGCACTCAATGGAGATGAACTGTCCCTGACACACTTCTATCTTGGAGGGTCCAGCGCCAACACTGAATCCAGTGCAAACAGGCATAAAATATGCAAATATGAGTTTTTTTTATTCAGTTGCTCATCTGCTAGCAAGTATTTGTTGGACATTTACACACAGGGCCGGCCCTCATTACGTGCAGTATGATGCTCTGTAAGGGCACCGTGGAAACTGAGCTAGTGAATACTGAAACGTGACCCCTAGGGAGAGACGGGTCAGGTTCCCGAGTCCCCGGTCACAACACTGTCATCAACTAATGAATACCTAACCTTATTTTATGTGGGTTTCCATTTAAAGATGTCTTGTTTAGGACCCATTGTTGGGTCATTAACATTGAACTCATGGCCAGCGTCATTATCACGCATGCCTGAACGAAGCTTTCTTGCACATGTATTTCTCTCTATAAAGCACATCACCGCCTTCTTGTGTTTGCAACACAAGATAGCATTGTACTTGGGAGCTATTTTAAACAGTGAAGTCACCACAAAAAGCACATAAATTTTTAAAAAACAGCACTAAACTGACCAGGAAAAAGGTACTTATTTACAAAGTGATAAACAAGTGGGAGGACCT
Organism: Scalopus aquaticus; assembly: GCA_004024925.1. Taxonomy (NCBI): domain Eukaryota; kingdom Metazoa; phylum Chordata; class Mammalia; order Eulipotyphla; family Talpidae; genus Scalopus; species Scalopus aquaticus. The sequence goes on from PVIJ01017150.1 coordinate 21,301, forward strand.
CTGTGTTATCCAACCTCAGCCGGAAGTTTGCGTGTGCCCATTTTCATCACCCTGCATATGCCCACAAATGACCACGTATGTGCTGTGAGCACTGACTCTGGGGACACACATACATCATAGTGGGTAGGGGGATTCGCAATATGGAACCCATGAGGAACAGGGGCTGACGGGATATGAGGCACAGCATTAGTTCCTAGGGCACACTGAAGAACAAGGCAGCTTCGGCACTGATGCCTACTGCCCAGCAGCAGACACAGGGGTAGGGGCTTAATGAACGACTTGCTTCCTTAAGAGGTTGGCAGGAATGTTTCGATTCCTTGAATCCTCCATGGAGGAAGAGAACTCCAAACATCTGCATCCCAGAAGAGCTCGACATTGCTCCATTTGCTGCATGGGCAGTATGTCTTTCCAGAGAGTGCCACATTCAGGGGACACCCTACTCAAGTCCAAGCTGAGCTATGTCAGAGGTCAGCGTGTCCTCGCGTGTGCCTGTCTCCTGGGAAATGCCGGTACTTGACATAAATGGGACGAGCGCGCTCCCTCCTGCTCCAACAGCCCCTGGCTGCGCACTTGCGCTCTGCACTTGCACTCCGCAGCCCGGCTGCGCGTGCCTCCTTCCAGCACCCCGTGCAGCCTGGGCGCAGTGGCTCATCTCTGCTCTGGCGCTCACACCATCTTGACCCCCTCCCCTCTCTGCCACTGGGCTTTAAAACAGGGATCCTGGGTGTCAGCTGCGTATGAGAACCACCTGGGGGAACTTTCAAGCATTCACTGATGCCGCCAGGCTCCACCCCTGACCAGTCAGATGGGCTCTGGAAGTGGGGTCCAGGAATCCCTGTTTTCTAAACTTCCCAGATAGATTTCACTCTCAGAGTGGAGAACTACCACTTTGATCTCTCGGGGTCTCACTTTCCTTGTCAGTCGAAAAAGATGTCGCTTTATATGAGTCCCAAGAACACGTGCTCCATGAGTTGCAACCCTAAATTCTGTCACGAAACTACCAGGTGTTTGTTCCCCCTCCGGTCTTGCTTCCCCAATGTAGTTATGTAGGAAATATGTTAATGAACAGATTTTTTTTCCCACGGCATGTTTATAAACCGTTGCTGTCTGTCTCCCTATTTACAAGTTTGGGAGGAAGTCAAGTGATTTTACTCCCCCTCCAAAGAAACACAAAAAGAAAGAGGCAAGAAACAGAACTCAGGGCCGCTGACTGGAAAGAAAAGCAGCTCGCTCTTTCACAGTGAGCGAGGGCCAGTGCCCGAAGGGGAATCCGAGGCCAGCTCTCGTTGCTAATCGCCTCCCCAGCACTGAGATCCGAAGGCACCATGGCAGCTGGAGAGAGCTGGGGAGACCTAGCGCTGAGTCAAACCAGTTTTTATTTTTGAAAAAAGCACACGCCTGGGACTCTGAAAAGTAGTTCAGATCAGAATCTACGAAGTCAGCCCAGAATAGACAAGAGTGGGCAGAGGAGCAGGGCAAAGGCCACCAGGCTCTCCCCGCAGGCCAAATGCTGAGCGAAGTAACAGCAGCACTTGGGCAGGGCTCTTGTCAAATGAGACATCCCAATTCCATGTTTGAGTCACTTCACAAAACCTTCCTTGGATGATATGCAGCAAATAAATTTTTAAAAGATTTATTTATTTATGCATACAAGCTGGGGTACAGGCCAGAGGCGTGGGGCGGCGAGAGGGTTCACCAGAGACAGAGTGGGGAGCAGCACAGGCAGATCGACTGAAGTACACTGCAGAGGGGAGCAGCAGGAGAGGTCTGCCGCGCCATGTGGGAATCTCCCCGGCTGGGCGTCGAACTCACATCGCTGCTGCCGACAGCTCCACAGCGCAGCGCCCAACTGCTGCACCACCAGGGAGGCCCAATGCAGCAAATATTTTTAAGGTAACAAGAAGTGGTGAGAATAATTTAGATACACTGATCAGCGTGGTCCAGAGAGACTCTCTCTCACTGTTCGATAAATGGAGTTTTAAAAAAATGACCCCTGCTAATCCAATAGGTCAGGGCACTCAGTTCATGGAGTGCGTGGGGGATAAAACATGTAGCTGACCTGAATCAGCCAATATACAATGTTTTTTTTGTTTGTTTTTTGCCACTGTCAGAGGTGAAGAGAAAAAGGAAAGAAATTTGAAAATTGTAGAATGTACCAGAAATTTGGCAAGACTGGTGAGTAAAGTAGCCAGTAGTTAATGCAATTTACATAGACAGCAAGTAACATTCAGTGACATCGTCAATGACTACATGTTCTCAGACACAAAGGGAGAAAGATCTAGGCTGGATAGATGATGGTGTTGCTGATGAAAGAGGGAAGTAAGCAGATAGAATATGTCCACACAGGTCTGAATAAGAAACCATGGGGTCAGGAAGCAAAAATCAGAAGGTACAGCTAAAGGACTGGGCTCCAAAGAAGAACTGTGTGAGAAAAAAAGGTGAGATGAAAACTTACCCAGGATTTCAGCAACAAAAACCACATGGTTAGTAAGCTGGGGAATAAGGGACTTTCCAAGAGGATCACCAACTATCTGGGTGTGTGTGGGACTTCCTTGGTTTTAGCACTCAAAGTTCCAGTCACAGGGCAAGCTCTCAGACCTGGGAAAGCAAGGCTGGCAGATAACCCTAGAGCTGTGTAATCCGCAGCCAAAACCAGATGTTTTCTGCATCAGAGAAGGCCTGTTCTAAAGAGGAATGTAAAAGGATACAGCCTGCATAGGGGGATGTCAGGGAAGGGCTAGGGAATCAAAAACGTTCCTTACAGACCATGGAAACAACCCCTTCAAACAGCTATCTTACTCATTTGAGGCACATTAAAAAAGCAATTGAAGAAACAAAGCAAAATCAAACTCTTAGACTCTGACAACAGAAGGTAGTGACCAGAGGGGAAGGAGAGGGGAGGAGTTGGGTAGAGGGGGCTGCCAGGTGAGTGGTGGAGGGTGACTGGACACTGGGTGGTGGGCGTGGGGGAAGATATACAGTTGCTGAGGTGAGAAACTCCACACCTGAAACCTACACAGTGTCATAAACTAACATCCCCTCACTAAAAAGGAAAAGGGAAAAAAATGATCCTCTAGCTACCACCTGGCCATGGGGTCCTTTAAATGTCCTTCCCCGTATTGGGACTGCAGTTTCCTTTTGTCCTTCCCCATATTGGGACTTCAGCTTCCTTTTCTGCAAAATGATTACTTGGGATTGGAACAATAACTTTCTTTTTTTTTCATCTTCCTCCTTTAAAAGCAGCAGAGCCTGTCTTTCAAATGAAATCCTTACCCAGAAAGAACTATATATACACGAGATAAGTGAAGCTGGCAGGCTGAAGCCATTTGGGGGAACCTATAACCCTGACATGTGGATGCAGGCTCAGCGCTCCCACACTCTGCCCCCAGAAAGTACCTGAGGCATCTGAAGAACAGACTTAAAACCACCAAGTGTGAGAATGCAAACTGGTCCAACCACTATGGAAAGTTGTATGGAGAACCCTCAAATTACTAAAAATGGAGCTACCATATGACCCAGCAATTCCACTCCTAGGAATCTACCCAAAGGAAACAAAAACATTAATTCAAAAGAAACCTACACTCCTGTGTTCATTGCAGCACTATTTACTTACAATACAATACTTAGAATAATAACAATTTACTTATAATTTACAATAGTTAAAATATGGAAACAACCTAAATGCCCAAAACCAGATGACTGGATCAAGAAGACGTGGTCTATATACACAATGGCATACTACTCAGCAATCAAAAAAGATAAACTCATGCCATTCGCAGCAACATGGATGGAGCTGGAAAGGATTATGCTTAGTGAAATAAGTCAGAAGGAGAAAGAAAAATACTAGATGGTTTCACTTATAGAAGGAGCACAGGGAAACCATACAAGGGATCAGGAAAAAAACCAACTAGCAGGCAAACTATAAATCGGAGACATTCAGCAGGGGAGGGAGAGGGGTCAAAACGGGAGGGAAGAGCACAAGAGTCCATGGGGATGGTGTCTTAGTGGTGTTAGTTTTATAGGGACAATACCTGAGAGGAGAAAGCAGACATTGCACAAAAACTGAACAATGATATAAAATATATAAATATAAAAGAAAAAAAGAAAAAAAAAGTGTATGGTCTTCAGGTTCTCTCTGGGTCAGAAATCCCATGATGCCTGGGCCATCTCAGCACCATCACCACTTTTCAGATCTGAGTTAGCTGCCCTGATTTTCAGAGTCCTGTCTTCACCCACTCTCCCTCTCATCCATGCTTCCACTCAGAACACAGGGAACCAGCGTGGCTGGGCTTTGCTTACTCTCAAAATCAAATAATGTGTCCAAGATGAACTGGAAGGGTCACCTCTGCACGTGGGAAGCGGCAGTGTGTGCATCCGGGCCTTTCTGGATTTCCCACAACTTCAGTGGAATATACTTATTTGACCTTGTGCCAAACCCTGGGGCTGCACGCACTTTGGTCTTGTCTACCACAAGTGACCTGCCCAACCCTGCCCATGGACTCTTTGCCTTGTTTTCCTTCCTCGACGAGGCACTTTCCTTCTGTTTCCCCCATGTCATTGTCACCTTGCATTTCTCCCCGCTTTAGCCTCCAGGATGCGTTCCTATTGTCAGTGGTAGGGTCCCTGGCTCATACAGCACAGGTCTAGTTCTAGGATGTCCGCTTTGTTTGCGGTGGGGGTCCCCAGGAACCAATTCCCAGTCTTCTTTTCTCCCTGCAAATTGCTGAAGATGAATCACCCTCTGCCACCTCTCTGCCTTAGGGGGCGATCTGCCTCCAGGTCTGTTGGCCTCAAAGGATGTGGCTCCCTATGAAGAGGGGTGATCCCATACCTCTGAATCATATACAGGGTTAGGAACCAATGTTACCTAAAAAAAAAACCCAAACTAGTCCTTTGCTAAAGATATGAGAAGCATGGGCAGAGACAGGACCTCAGTTGAGGCAACGTGAGGACGGCATAGCATCTGTGAGCTGGAAAGATGTTCTTAAGACAGTTCATGAGCTCGCCCTTCTCTGCTGCCCAGTTACCTTTGAGGTAGTGTAATCCTGGGAAGGCTTCACGTCACACCGGCACGTGTGAGAAGGTCCTCTTCCCCTTTTCTGCTCATCTGTTGGTGTCTGGGAAGGAAATAAAAATTAGTGTTAACATTTGTTCAAAACATAACTCAAAAAATCTGTTCCAAAAGCATGCAGGAGGCATTCCAGAGCCAACTGGCATTTCTGATTTGTGTTACCCATGCCATTTTCTGAAGCTGTCAGGGGATAATTAAAAGTCAGAGGGGAAAATTTCATTCTTTTCATGTTAAGGTGTAGTGGCTAGAGTAGAAAACACACATTAGCATTTTCAGGGGAGGAGAGGTGTGCTTGATTAAATCTAAAGAAAACAATCAATTCTAGATGGAGGCTGTGGTCACTTTATCCATTAGCTTCAGGACAAGAACGGCATTTGGACACAGTCTTTTCAAAGCATCAGCACCAGGCCATGCCTAAAGTACGCACTCCTCAGGGAGACATTTAATTAGTGCATTTTGCATGACTGCCTATGGACGATATAGGGCTGGGAGGGAGGCATTGTGCCAGCTAGACCTTTTAGGGGCATCTGGCGGCAGGAGAGAAGGTCAGCCTACAGTCATGGTAAATTCCAAGAAGTCAGTGACTTCAGATTACTACTGAACATATCTCCAGAACAGGGCCTGGCACTTATTAGGCACTCACTAAAATGCTTGTTGAATGAATAAATGATTCCCAGTTCATCAGCGCTAGAATCCCTAGTCTAGAAACCTGGGCCCTCGCTGGTTCAGTCCAGCATATCAGGGATTAGTGAATGACAGAAGCAGGATCCAAACAAGGAGCTGTCCAACACCAGAGTTCACGATCTTTCTGTTGTAACATGCTGCAAGATAACACTGGCAACAAATGCCATGTCCTCCACAGTTGGGGTGTTTCCAAAATGCCTGATCTGGGCCACCTCCCCAGAATCCTTGGTGCTATGTCCCCCTTTACATCTCTTACTCCTAAGGAGGGATGTGGAGCATCGCTTATTACCAGGAAAATAAAATTGGACCCTTCCACTGTGGGAAAAATTCTGGCCAGGTCTTGAAGACCCCGAGCTGGCCTTTTGGGGTGCAAAAAGAGATATTACTGTAATAGTTTCAAGGATAAAGCCAACATGGAATCTGGTTCTAAAATCCATTCTCCTCTCATTTTTATTTATCTTCCCTGGTCCGAACAATACGACCCTTGAACATCCTTCACTTGAATTTTTTAATAAAGTAAAAAGTACTAACAGCAGTGTTTAGTTTAAGTAAACATGATAGCACTATCCTAGTTAATTGGCCTCCTTTCTTTGATAAGCCAAAAAAAATTTTTTTTAGATGTGTTCTGTATTGGACTCTGAAGAGGGAATTCAGACTTTGTTATATTAAAAGAGCAAAAGGCTTTTGGACTCATAAACTCAAGAGCCTTTCAAGTTGTCATCAATAGTCTAATTTATTGACTTCATAAGGTGGCAGTGGAGGGGGGAAGCTTGGGACTAAATGGTTTTAAGAATTGGGTTCAGGAGAAAAATAGGGATGGAGGCATTGGGTTAAGATAGAAAGAAAATAAGAAAGGCTAGAAAGGAGAAGAAATAAATCAAGAAATAAAGAATTAAAATTCCAAACCTAGCTCCTACTAGAGCTTCTCCCTGGTCGAAAGCTGTAAGTATGAAGAATGAACTTCTGTGGCACCTTTAGGTGACATATGCCTTATACTTAACAGGTATGTGTGAATTTAAATCATAATATAGAAAATGTGTGCTGGATGGGATCGGGAAGAAGGGGAAGTAGAGCTGAATCACAGCTTGCAAAATAGGGAGGTGAAGAAGAATAGGAAAGGGAGATAAAGGTCAGCTAAAGACACAACGGAGTACTACCCAGCATTTAAAAAACAGATGAGACAGGTGACGTCATCAACATGGCGGTGAAGGGAAGCTAGTATCAACTCTCCCAAAAGAAAAGCTGCTGATAAAGAGACATCAGCCAAACCCAGAGAAGATCCAGAAACGCTACATAAATCTAACACCCTCATGGGTGAGTAGAACTTGGAAAGAAGCTAAAAAGACTGATTAAGGAGAGGAAAGAACCACCAGATCCCCTCTCCCCTTCCCTCAACACAAAACCGGACCAGGAGACCAAGACGAGAGGCACCTGAGGAAACCCAGGAAAAAAAAAAAAAAGGTGAGCAGAGGCGTTTTCCTGGGCACCGCAGAGTGATAAAACTCGAAAGTGACACCAGCAGTCCCTCCAGGTAGCAACAGAGCCCTGGAAAGGGCAGAGTGCACTGGGGAAGTTGGTGGGACACGGGACAAAGGCCTGGGCAGCCACGGTGTGGCCCCTCCCCCCACCTCCATTATGGAGCCAGCACTCTAGCTCCTCTCTGGAACGGAACTCTGGGGTAGTGGTCTGCCCACCCCCTCAGTGACACTATTGGTAGCTAACCACTGGAGGAAACGTGGGGGGAAAAAAAGAAACTCCCAGCTACAGGTGCGGGAGAAACAGGACATGGGCCGCACGCTGTAGGAACTGTCTGTCCTGTCCCATGCAAGAGAGTGAGAGCTCCCGAGGCAGTTCCATTGTGCTGCTTGCAGAGAATTGCCGCGGGGGGGCGGTCAGCTTCATAACCCACAGATAGAGACGGTGGGCTAGGCTGCCGCAGCTTCCCTCCAGGCAACAGAGAGGCGCAGAGCAGGGGCCGCGCTCGGTTGGCACTTACCGCTCTGCCCGGCGCGGAAGAGGGAGCTAGGTCAGGGCAACCTCACCGAGGCGGGCCAAAGCCCTCAAGGTGTGCGCGCCCCGCACCACCACGCCCCCGCCCTCCAGCCGAGCAAACAGCTGCACTCCCGCTCTCCAGCTGCATCCCCACCCCCCAGCTGCTTCCACTGCCCGCGCCCCAGCCCTCCAGCCCCTCGCGCACCTGACACCGCCATGCCCCCACCCTCTGGTCCCTCTAGGCGCGTGCCCCCTGCCACTGCAGTCAGCAGCGCGCCCACCCTGCGCCGACCTCCAGTTGTGCGCGCGCCACTGCACCCCCGCCCCACAACTGCGGGCGCGCCCGGTGCCGTCACTGCCGACGCCCTCCAGCCAAGCGTGCCTCCACACGCTTCCACCCTCCAGCAGTGCACGCCCAGCCGCTGACCTCCAGGTGCACACCCCCGTGCTGCCACCGCCCTCCAGCTGCTCGCGCAACCGCTGCCCCCCCCAGCCGCGCACGCCAAGCTCCCGCAGCCTCCGAGGCGCGTGAGAGGCGATAGGGTCTGCAAATCCACGGCAGAGCTTGGAACAGCTGGAGATTCCTGGCGGGACATGAAGCTAAGGCTGCCAGAGGCAACACACAGCCACCTGCTCCCACTCCCCTCCCCCACCGTAAAGTGGAGGCGACCTGATAGGGGTGAAATCAGAGGTGCAGAGCCACAGGACTGGCCTTGGAAGACTTCTCCTCACCAGACCCGACCCTAAAAGTGGTGATAGCCTCTAGTAAACTCTGGAGGAAATAGTGGGAGAGAAAGAACGGGAAGATCTATAACAAGAACACAAGCAGCGACAGAGACAGAAATAAACCTGAAGGCAGCAGCATCTGACACCTAAAAGGGGACAAAATTCCAGCAGTGGGGCCACCCAAACACACCAAGACCTCAGGGGCAAGACTACAGAAGACCACTTAAACTAAACCTATAACTACCATCTCAGCAGGAACCACTAAAAAAAAAAAATCTCAAAAATTCATCCTCCCCAGCTTACAAGGATCAAGAGCAAAACAGCCACAGACCCCAGTACTGGGGTACTTGGAATTGAGTGGAGCTAGCTCTAGGACCACCAACCACCACGACCACCAGGGGTTTGGCTTAACAGGGCCAGAATCAGTTAGATCACCACTCCTTGACATCCAAGAAGGAGAACCCAAAGAGATGCCTGCCAACACCAGTGCCACAATCTCCCAACACTTACAACAAATCAGAAGACAAACAGGGAGAAGGAAAAATATAAACAACCAAGCAAGCCCTCAAGGAAAGGAAACGGAACAAAAAGATAATCAAGCACCGAAATCCATCGACAATGACACAGAGGAACTTCTCTCTT